>JAEQBH010007174.1:0-139797 GCA_016808115.1 Tetrastigma voinierianum
AAAAAGTTATGAGCGAAAAACAAATCGTGAGTAAATACAGGTATGCTGAAATTTTCGCTATCATAGCAAAATTCTCGTTACTCATAGCGTATTTCTTCATAATCTAGTAATTTCACATGTTTATAGAAATTTTCGCTTATACTAATAGCTTAAATTTATTATTTTTTTTTTGAAATAAATTTTTTTAGAGACAATTTTTTTTAATAAAATTAAAATTTAAAATAAAATAAAATATATATATATATATATTTTAAATAAAATAAAGTAATAATAATAAAATAAAATAAACAGCAAATTCTTAATAGATAAAATAAAATAATTAATAATAATAATAATAATAAACGATTTTTTTATAAATAAAATAAAATAATAATAAAAAACAAATTTTTTAAACATAATTTAATAAAATTTTTTTGAAAACATAAAATAATAAATAAAATAAAAATAAAAATTAAATCAAATAATAATAAAAAAAAATAAAAGTAAAAAAAATAAAAACACTGTGCACAATTTTGTCTTTTCCTGGGGGACAATCCATACATAATTTCGCTACATAGCAAAAATTCGCTATGTAGCGAAAATTTATTATAATTCAGAAATTTCACGCCCAGATTGCTCTCGATCTTCATCTCAGCTTCAAAATTTTCACCAAATTGCAAAATTAATACAAGAAAATTGCAAAAGTGAAAACAAGTCAGAACAAAGATTAACTTAAAAATTTGAGAAAATCTAAGAAGAAAAATTATAGAAATTTAAATAAAATGAAATAAAAACAAGAAAAATTAAAACAAAAAGCGGAGATCAGACCCCCAACTACTCCCTAAGCCTGGAGGTTGCTAGAATTGTTGGAGCTTAGAAATGCCGAGGTTCGGATGCTCCAAATCCGAACCGGCACCCGAACCATCCACTATGTCATGCGGTATGTGCGGCTGCCATCGTTTTTGATGTAGTGGCAAAGGCTTGTACAATGGCCACTAATTTCTTGAATTTTTGTAGGACAGGCAGTGCAATTGATGTGGCCCTTGTGGTAGGTGTTTCGGGGTGTGGATTGTGCTGCGTGTGGGCAAAATGTACACTTGGTCAAGGAGGCTACCGGCAATGGACTTTTGGTGGCTCAAGCAAGGGCACAAGTTCAATTTGGGAAATGATTTAAACAAGCTCTTAGGTTTTAATTATTTTTTTCCACTGTTTCTCTAGCAATGATTGCTTCATCTTGCATTTTATATTGCTCCTCCACTATGGTGTCAATCAGACACTCTTTTTCTGGATTCTCCTCCTTTTGATAAACAAGCTGATTGGTGAGTTTTGAGATGGATTTCTGCAGGATGTCAAATTTTTGATCAATTTTTCTTTGGAACCCATCCAATTTCTTGTTCAGGGAGCTCTCCACTATGTTAATTTCTTGATTGGCCTGGACATTCACTACCCTTTGCTCCTCTTTGAAATTATCCACTAGTTTTCTCAAGTTCAGTATTGCTTGCTCAACTGGAGAAATTAACTGTGGTGGCTGAGGAGTTGAGGTAAAATGGAGAAACAGGAGGTGCATAAGTTGAGGGAACACTATAGACGGGTGCACTCATCCATTGGTCTCTATAGTCCCTCATAGACCTATTTGGGTTTGAATTTCTCCCCAAGGGTTGCTGATTTTGCCATGCTAGGTTTCTATAGTCCCTCATTGTCATGTATGCTATAGGGTTACCCCCTACCACATGTTGACCGTGATCGTCCCTCTCCTATTGCGTTCCATTTGGATTCTAGTTCAAGTTTCTCCATTGGAACATGGATTCCTCGCAAAGAAATGTGCAACACAAGACAACACAAAACAATCCAGGCAATTTTTTTTTTTTCATGTGAATTGAAATTAAAAAAAAATAACCGACAAGAATATAAAAAGAAATTCACCAATACTTTCTGTGATGAGGATCACAGCAACCTAATGTACCGTCAATGCGCTAGGCACCATCCCTAATGGCGCCATTTGACTGCGCTGGCCAACAGGGTGATCCGAATCAACAATATTTGTATCCTATATTTTCTTCTACCGCCGTAGTCAAGCTACCGCGATAACCGTTTCAGTGGTCTAATCACGTGATGGTTTTCTTCTGCATAAATAATTTAAGTGAAGTCAAAAATTGTGAATTTGTTTGATTTAAGGTGGTGATAAAACAGGGGTTGGTGGTTTGCAAACTGAAAATAAAATGAAGAAAAATAAGAAAAAGAACTCCTTGAAGCATCACTACTGTTTTAGGTCCTAAGGTAACCGAGAGTCCCCCGCGTTCATTTCTCAGATTGGAGGATGACATAGTCATCTCCTCGAGCCAGATCTTCATTTAGCTTTAAAACTAAACCCTAATAATTTTCCTTTTGATAAAAGCATTTATTTAACATTTATGGTTTCCTTCGTGAAAATCTATCACCTTATTCGTCCTACGATGATTCGTAAATAAGCGAATTTAATGAGTCAGGTGGATAATAATAAGCATCCATGTTAAAAAGATTACCAAGTATTGATCCAAAGGATGCATGCAGTGAAAATATAACCCCTTAACCTACCTCCAGTGGCTCGTAAAGAGCAACTATTAGATCATCAGGTGTATCTAAAGCTAAGGCACGCTGAACCTGGCCTTGTAAGTATTGGCGAAAATTACATCGAAATGCTTTAAACCTAGAGTTGAAAATTTGGGAACCAAAATGTCTCCAAAACTTGATGCATTAAAAGCAGGGGAACCACGCTGACCTTGGATCTGTGTGACCTTCCACTTAGGAGGAAAGGGTTTTAGCTAGCTCGTCCTCCAGATTATAATCCTTAGAGGGTGTTTGATGAGGAAGTGAGAGAGAAGAGGAGAGTGAAAATGGGGCCAGCAGGGGCGTATTGCTCTTTCAATTAAAACTTAGATTGACCGATTGTATTCTGATGACATATGCCTTACAAATAAGTGAAAATACCAATCTATCCTAAATAGTATAATTCTGATGAGGAGTGAAAGGAGAAAAACCAAAGCGAATTACGTTTGAACCGCAAAACGAAGCAAAATTTAGCTATGCACGTTAATTTTATTTATGATATGAAAGTCGCTATCTCATGAATTATTTATATGAAAATTGAAGAATTTTCTTTATGCATAATAATTTTATTATGATGGCGAAATTCTATCATCGCGAATTTTCGGTAATGGCGAAATTTTGCCTTTGTTAAGTCGCTGCGCTCTTTGTTCCATTGCTCCCTCTTGCTACTCATACGATTCTGTATATTTTTACTTTCTTTTCAACTTTAGCGATATTCTTTTCTTCTAATTTTTTTCTATACATGCAAGTTCTACCAGAATTCTTCATGCTTGGAATGACTTGACAAACTTGGCATTAAAGCTTTATAGCATCAAAGTGCTTGCAAAATATATGATCGATAGTACAATAGGGACCGAACATGTCAATTGGGTTAATTATAACAATTAGTACACAAAAGCGCTCAAAACCTATTAAATGTGGGATGAAATAGCACTTTTTGAGCCTTAATCAGGAAACATCTCCTTGAAATAGGTCTTATCAAATTTAGAACCTTTTTATTTCGATGCATTCAAGGAGCTATGTTTGGGTTCTAGTATTACTTGAAAATGAGTAATATGTCATTAAAATAGTGTTTCCAAAAGCTGAAACTTTCTTTGCTTTAGATTAGTTTTAAATCATGGATTTCTTGATTTTACGGTTAATCTCTATACTCAATTATGATGGTATGAGGCTTGAATCTTAAGGCATTGTGAATTGCGGGTCAAAGTGCCATCTCTTAGTTAAGAGATGGCATGATGACTTTATTATGTGTTCCAAACAATTGGAGTTATATGTGTTATTATGAACATGGCCATGTTTTGGCATGTTGCAACTGTGGGGCCAGGGTGCTATCTCGACCTTGGAGCGTGAGCCATGACCTTTGTTGCCTAATTGATGTTAGGAGTTATGGGAATGTATGTACCTTTTACATAGTGTATTTAATTAAGTAAGTGGAATTCTAGCATGACCGCATACGAGTGTTAATGAACCTTATGACTACGTATGCATTAGACATGAGGGTTCATGGTACACACCTAGTATCTGAATTAAAATGTCATGTAGAGGTCTTCGCCACATTAGGCATGAGTTTGATAAGTTTAGTCACGTGGCACAATTGCATTACATTGTATGAACAAATCACCCATTCACATCAGGTGTACATAAGTCTTGATTGACCTTCGCGTTTGGTGCTAAATTATTAGGCTCGAGAATGGGATAAAGAGTCCAGTTGAGATTACCTGTTAAAATCAGAAAATGGAAAGCAGTGAGTGTCGGGCGTGTAGTAGGGGATGGACACCCCTCATGTGAAAAGCTGACTGGTTCGACGATTATCCATCGGGTGAAAGCGAAAAAGGTGGAAGATTCTTGGGCCGCGATTGAGACATAGAAAGTTACATTTGCCCCGAAAGACGCGAAGCGATCAAATAAATATCCACATAGACTATGAGTTGTATTGATGGTGAGTGACTACGATATTGATTTCCATTGGCGCCATTGGGTGGTGGGTTGGAGGTTGACGTTGCGCCGAGGGCGGCATGTAAGTGTCATCTCGTCGTATGTAGTTTTTCCATGATAGGATAGCATGTGCATGTAGTTGTGTTGTTTATTATTAATACGTGATGATCATTTCATGTGCACCTAGGTGGGGAGTAGCCTTGGTAGCTTACAGTCATGGGACCGCACTGGTGCTGGTGATGTGCGGGGCAAGCGACTCTCCTTTGAAGTGACAGTTAAGAAGAGGTTGGATTCTGGCCTTGATGTATTTTTGTATATGTATGAGAATTGATATTACTGTAATACATATCTGCATATCATTGAACAACATTTGGTTCTAATGCACGTATTTATTACCATATGTGAGTGAGGTGCTATAACTCTCACGTTTGTATCTGATTTGGCCTGTGATTATACATTTTGTGTATTTATGGATCAAATGCAGGGATGAATCTCGTTATCTGAGACATCATGAGTCACAATATCGGAATCACCCCGATTTCCATAGACTTCCTTGAGTTACGAGGTTGTTAAGCGAGACCACGGGTTTAGTGTCGCAGGGATGGATCTAGAAAATATAGTTCAGATGTGATGACTAAGTATTTTACCTTCAATTTAGGGGTGGGAGTTAAAACTACATGGAATTCTGTTAGTGGTGCATGGTTTTAAAGATGCAGCAAGATATAACCATAGGGTCCTAGTTATAGTGTCTCACTTTTTAATACATGCATTACATTAAAAGGTTCATCTAGGCTTTAATTTCTTTATTTTTTTTAAATATTTTTATTCTTAAAATAATTAATTTTTTTATGAATCAAATTAGATTTTGAATCGTCAATTCTCGATTTACTTCATTCAGACATGTGTCTTATGTTGCGCCACTAACATTAGTAGCTATTAGAGGCTTTTCGCGGCTTTTAGAGACTATGATGAGTTACATATATTTCCTTTTCTACCTAAGGATGGAAAATGACATATAGTCATTCCAATAATATTTAATGTACATTTGGGAAGTATGAGTGTTTTATTCAATATATATATTTTATATATGATGATGTATACATGACCCTTATCGTAGGGAAGGGAGACATAATTATTTTGAATTAAACAATTTGGAGACCGGATGGCTAACAAACAAGAGATGGAAGTGGGAAGCAGTAATATCAAGGCATTTGGGTAATGGACCCTGAGTTTTTGATTGAGTGGAAGGAAAAAAAAACCCATTATCTCTAGAGATTATATATATATATATATATATATATATATATATATAATGAAATTCATCAAATAGACTTTGTGACATAAAAATAAAAAATCAAAAGGAAGAAGAAAAGCGAAAAGAAACCTTAATGTTAGACTAGAATGATTATCTTTATATCTCTGCTCTTGCTTTGCTCTCCCACATTAGGCATATAGAGAAACCCGGACTCCATTTCCTACATCATACAGCTCCACAGTTCAGATTAAGCAATCTTCCCATGCATGAGAAATAAGAAAACACATTAATAAAAGATAAACTGATGAGGCAAAACTAGAGAAAAAAAAAATTAGCCATTTTCTTAAACTAAATTATACAGAATGTGTCTGTGTGTTGACTTCAATTTCACTGTCTTCTTGTTCCACCAACCTGAGGGTTCTTGCTTGAGTCATCTTGTTTTCTTGTACAAACGATTCTCCCAGGCAGTATAAAACCACTTCATCGATCTGTAAATTTATCGGCTTTATTTCGCCGCGGTTGGAGACCCCGCACAGCCCGCGTCTCTACGGCTGATGGTGGCCCGTAGCATCAAGCTCTTGATGATCTTTCAGCAGATGTCCTCCCCTCCTCCTCCTCACTCCTCAGCTCATTATTCAGTGGAAAATTCTGACCGATAAGCGTTTTGTGAAGGCTTCAATTCAAATATTATTGAGATTCATGGAAGGCCCATATGTGAAGTTTGAATGGATCGAAGCGGCGGTTTGGACTGGGGTGGAGGGTTTGAGGAGGCATTGGCGAAGCGGTAGTCGGATGGTGGAAATCTTGGAAGAGATTTTGATAAACGGGGTTCTAAGGAAAACCCGCCCCTTCTCCCCTCCGCTATATAAGGTGGTCTCACGTAATTCTCGAGGCATAACATTCTTGCATTTGGAAAGCGAGATTTTCCTTGTACTTTACTGTCGAAATCCATGAGAGAGAAAGAAAAAAACACGGGAAGCTGAGAGAAAATTTTTGTGTGTGTATGTGTGTTTTGTTTTGGGCTTCTGAGAGTTTGTGTCTTCGTTATCTTACTCCTTATTCCTTAATAGGCATGAGAATGGGAAAGCATATTTTTATAGTTGGTTCATCTTTGGTAGTTGATTGGGTTTAATCAGCGGTCGAGATTGCTCGGTGTTGTGACTTTTAAGTTACGGCATAGGTAATTACGGGATGTGATTACTAAATTTTCCGTTGATTGGTTTAAGTGTTGTGACTTTTGGCCTTTGTGTATTCGATATTCCATTTTAAGGTATTTAGTCATTATGCTTCAACTTTCAAGAAATATTACCCGATAAATAACATATTTTAATTTAAACCGGCATTACAAGGTTGGAAACATCTTAAAAGTTTTGTGTTATAAACTGGGATAAATATTACCACAGATGCAATATTACGATCAGGAATAGTTGGCGACTGTTGGCGAGAACCTTCGTGTTGCAACTTCATCTGTTTCTTATCATTACCCGAAATTCTTGTAATATTTTGGGTTGCACGTGTGGCTCTTTTGTGCGGCTTATAGTAAAACCTAGGTGTTCAAACCGCGTTAAATAACTTCGAGACTTGACGAGCTTTCTTCAATACTGGCGGCTGAAGGTCTTCGTTTCGCATACACGAAGTTGTTACGGCGGTGAAGCAAAGCGGTAGATATAACTCTCTACCGAGGCATACCGCTAAAACGACATGCGATGCGATACATGCATTAATTGCCTGCCACATAACATGCGATACCGCGTATCACGAATAAATTGCCGCCTATTGACTGATCCACAGTTCACTCCATAACTCCACCGCGCATATTGTTTAGCCTTGGGTCATGTATGCGAGTTGCTGACACTTTATTACGGACTATTAAACTATTAATGTAGCCTTCAGTGATGACTTTCATATAGTAGTCTCTCATTAAGTCATTTTCAATTTGGTTTTGGCACAATATCCTATAGTTGGTCAATGATAATAAAATGGATATAAGTCCAGATATCGATCCACGGAGATCTCGAAAATTACAAATTATTTGCCCACTGACTAACAAATCATATTACAAACTATAACTTTGGCGTTAGCGATTCGACCCAAAAAACATTAAAGATATGATATAAGGAAAAAGAATGAACAATCAAATAAAAGTGAATCTAAAGAATAAAAGAATAATGAATAGTTAAGAAAATAAATGGACCTTTAAATAGTTTATCTTTTAGACATCCATTCTTTACCTATTAAGCAGTATCAGTTCTGTGATTAACATTGGTAAATTCTTGTGTATTTCGAGTTTCAAAAGTATCAAGCGAACATGATGGTGGATCTCACACTCCACAGTTCATTATCTAATTTTGCAGGTTCTTTCGAAGGCATAGATTGAATCATTCTTTAATCAGGATTTTTCGCGTGCGTTTTTCTTTTCTGATACTTATACACCATTTATGAATTTATGAAACCTTAAAACCGAGTTATATCGATTGTAGGGATGTCTGACTTCTGGTTATCTTCCTCTAAATTAGAATCGATACCCTCTGCCAATTAGATCCGTTGCTGCAGGGATTGAGCTTCCTTAATGATGATTGAGGTGAACTCTGCCAGTTAGTTGTTAATAATTGACTCTTTCTAGTTTTCAAGTGAGAGAAGGATTGTATTATTTAAACTCATTGATCTATTCAGCAGAGTTAATATACACCAGAGGAATGTTTAACTCTGGGATACCTTTGCATGTCCTTTCGGAGGGCCTCATTTGTCAGTGGTAAACAATTACCAGCAGGTATAAGAGCGTATTCGGTCAAAACATTAAACCAGTAACAGTAAATTCATAGCGAAATTCCTGTTCTAGGAAACAACTACGAGGGAAGATAAATTAATTATACTTATTACTTAATAGGAAATTTGGGTTCTCGATCTTGAATTACACATACATTCCTCACGATCATAAGAAACAATATAATTTAAACTGAAAAACAAAATTCCATTTGCTCTGATTCCAAACCTTCAGGTATTGTTTAAAGTATTGATTCTGCATTCGACACGCTTTCCAACGATAACATCAGGATCAGAAAATCAAACAAAATAAAGAAAGATAAAATAAATCTAATCTATTCTGACGGAAACGAGAAAAAGAAAATAAAAGAAAAGAAAAGAAAAAATAAGATGACCACCATTTCCAGGATCTACCAGATTAACCGCCTTGCCTCTCTAAATCTTTTTTTCTCACAGGTACATTTGCTTGTTATAGGGTTTCTCAGGTTGTTTCAGTTTGTGCATTCTTTTGTGGATTTCAGGTGATTGGCCCGTATTCTTTATTGGGTCATTTGACCTCGAATCCACACAGCCAGCGACATTAGTTAGTTTGGCACTTGTGCGACATTTATGGAAATAAGTCATGACATTCCTTTGTTTTAGAAGGCATCTTATGTCAGCGACGAGGAATCAATGTGCAAAGCGCATATTATCTCAGACATCGATCCCGCGTGCTTCTACTCCAAACTAAAGAGTCTATATCCCTCACTTGACTTTGGTGGTGTCAGCTGTATGCCAGCGACATCAGTCTTTATTGGCGACGTGGCTGTCTCTGCGGGTTTCAGCGATGGTTCGATCATCGCTTACCGTGATCCTTATCGACAGCAAACCAGTAATCTGAAACTTTTATTTGATGGTTCTTGATGTCGCGACGTCGATCTCTTTTAATCGACATCGGCTTAAGAAGCTATGACGCCAGTGCGAGCCACGTCTTATGTATTAAATCTCTGTCGCGGCATCAACATGTCTGCAAAAGGTTTCAAACATTCCGTTCCTGATGTAGCGACATGATTCATATCATGACATCGACTCATTATCTTCTGCGGCTCGTGGTGGTTCCTTTGATGTCGCGGCGTGATCTGCTGTCAGCGACATCAGCAGAGGCTACTGACCTTCAAGCGAGCATGTCTTATGTCGTGACATTAATCTCTTGTCGCAACATCAACTTATGTCACGGAAGCTAGTGGTTGCTTTTGGTGTCGCGGCTAAGCCGGTCCTCTATCATGCAATGACTTAAGTCACAACGATTTCATCTTTTCAAACTGTATCATAGCCCAGCGGCTTCTCTTGTCGCGACCTCCGTGCCCGCTTAGCCAGCGACGCCGACCTTTGTATCGCGACATCACGATGTTATCTGGCGACATCATTCATAGAATCTTTGGTTGATCTCGGTACGCAACGTGATCACATCGCGACGCATCATTTCCTTCAATTTTCCACGATGTCAGCGACGCTCATGCGCTGGTATCTGAGCCAGCTATGACATTAGTTAACGATTACTTTCATTACGCCTATACAATTTCGCATTTTCTCCACGATTGCTGCATTTTCTCTGCTCTTCCTTTCTTTACATCACTAATAACAAATTGGTGAGTTTCTTACGTATTTACGTATTAATTATTCCTTTTCGGATGAAAATCAAACGAAAATGGATTAAAAATAGATGACTTCGCCTAAATCAAACTCCCCAGGCACAAAGTTTTGCTTGTCCTCGAAGCAAAGGAAAGAAAGAATTGTTTGTCCTCGAACAAAAAGGACATTTTACGTACATTTTCTGCGATGCGATCAATTTGATTGAAATCCTGAGATACATTGTTTCTGTACATCAGCGAGTCGATTGAGATTAGTTTTAATCTTTATAGTATAAAAACTATTGTTGAAATTGTTTAAAACAACATAATCATTAGATCTGTTGAATAATAATTTATTTTCCTTTCTCATCTTCGCAATGAGTCATAACTCCTAAGTCTTCCGATTTTGATTGTTTCCATATTTCCAAATTCATGGGTTTTGTTGTTCATATTGATCCCACCCGATGTAGGTAATTCCCATTCGGAGATCGAATTAAGGTCTTTTAGGAAATATGTTGTTAAGCTTGGGTAATGGGTAGGATGGAAGGAATTTTTTAGAGTTAAGATTACCATGAACCTTTTCTCTCCTCTCTTTTTTTTTTTCCGCTCACTAACTCTTTCTTTTCCCATAGTTTCTTTGTAAACTCACAAACTTCATGTTTAGGTTATCTCTTCGATTGCTTGATTGAGGCCCATATTACTATTCTCACTTGTAATTGTTGAGGAAATTTCCTTTGTTTATTCATTCGAGGATAGTGCAAATGTTTTACCTTTTTAGGCTTCCCCAACACTCTTAGCGAACTTTGGGTTGAAGTAGCTCGTACAGGATGGCATTAGGGTACTAGATTTGAGAAACACCCTAAGAAATTAATTGTTCGAGAGAGTTAGGCCCTGAAGATAAAACTTATCCACTATAAGCTCTTTTCTATTGCATTTTACGCTCTTTGCCTTTTCTTTTCGATTCCCTTTTTTTCCTATATTTTCTCCTTGAGTTCTCGAAAACATATCTCCCCGAACTTCATTTCTTTCTTTACTCCTTGTTCTGTTAATCATGGGTTCTTTCTTGAAGGATTGATTTTTAGGATGGGTTGGGGTTTTCATTGGCTTCTTTTGAAAAATAGAAGCGTTTAAACTCAATTTACGGAACTGGAGTATATGCATCGACATATGAATAGGGATGGCTAGAATGACAGACTATCGAAGAATAGCTGCATCATCTCTTGTCATTTGTATCACACAAGTTTCGCCTCGTCGATAATCTAACAGGATTAAATTTGGATTGAATAGTTGTGACTAACCGTAAGGATTTCCTTGACTCATTTTTGTTGATGGTAGTTAAATTGATATTCAACAGGTTCCTTGACTTACTATTCATACCTGAGCTCGAAAATATTTTGTTCCTTCTATTGTATTACCTTCCTCTAATGCAGGACTTATCAGTTAGACTTAAGTCACTTTTACGCTGTGTTTCAGATTATTGTATTCATTTGGCCCTTAATACGCATTTCAATCTGCATTTGTGACTTATTCCTAATCTAAGCTGCTTCATTCAATTGACTTATTACATCTCGTGAGTTTTATTCTTGAACTAATTCCACACTTTTATTTTCCTGACTATACGACCCTGGCTTAACACAAAATTTAACATTAAAGTAACCATGACAATTGATTCAAATTTATCATTTGTTGATTCAATTGCAAATGTTGGATACCACGGTATGGGCTTTGGAGAATAAGGAAGGTCGACTTGGGAAGAATCTATCTTTTCTTTTGGAAGCGTGAATATTAGGGATCAGGTCTAGGGTATCCCGAATAATTTGAGAATGGAGAATTTGTTTCCCTTCTTTCCTTTTTCTCTTCTTAGTTTCTGCTCGGCAGTCTTGTTGAAGATCATTGGAGAATCGACCTTCTTGTTTTAGCTCATCTTGTCTCTTTGAAGCCATTCATTGTGTTTTCCATTTGATCATTACTTCAAAAAAATTTGGAAAGATTGTTGTTAATCAAATCGAATTTTCTAGCCATTCTCTCTCTGCTGGCAGGATTGACATCCTTTTTTCTTTTTTGTCTCACATCATCAGGTTTCTTACGAAATCTTTTTGCTGGGAACTTGTACTAAAAATTTGAATCTACCGATCTGTTCTCCCGATTTGGCTTCTGTTCTACCTTAACTTTTTCTTCTTGATGGTTAGGATTTGAGAATCGCTAAAGTTGTTATAAAAAGATTCATGGCTTCGACTTGAGTTTTACGTAGAAGATTACGATCCTCTTTCATCGTTTCTTTCTTGGAAGTCCTCTCTTTCTGCTGAAAGACCTCTTTCATCATTCCTTTCTCTTCTTGCCATTCTTAACTACATTCTTGATCTCTTCTTTTAACTCTTTTCATAAATTCCTTTACTGAATTCTTGTTGCAAAATTCCACTCTTTTTCCCTTTCTTCCATCTTCTTACGGATGGCATTGGACCTCATTATTG
Source organism: Tetrastigma voinierianum (assembly GCA_016808115.1). NCBI lineage: Eukaryota > Viridiplantae > Streptophyta > Magnoliopsida > Vitales > Vitaceae > Tetrastigma > Tetrastigma voinierianum. The sequence goes on from JAEQBH010007174.1 coordinate 12,600, forward strand.
AATTGTTCTCATTGCTCCCTTGAGCTTTCTCCCACAACTCTCCCAGATATTACATTTTTTGCATGGGGGGAGAACAGCTAAGGGATGGAGAAATCTAAGGGGCTTAACTCATCCTGTACCCAATTTAATGCAGTATGAAAGTATTACATTTTTCGAGGAGGAGTTTAGGTTCTCTTCTTCTTGACGTGACCCTCGAAGTCTCTCTTCTTGTCTTGCAATTTGGAGCTTCTTCTCTTTGTTTCAATCAGCCTTTGGCTTTTCTTTTGGTTTGGGTCCCTTGTCACTCTGTCATTAGAATTGGTGATGTCATAGGGACTTGTTCTTCTTCTTCCTAGGCTCCTTACTTGAAGTAACCCAAACATAAAGCGAGTTATTGTTCTTGGGTGAGGATCGACCCTCTTATTTCCTTCATGGGTACCTCGGTATAAATTGCACAAGTTCTACTATTCCTACATTGAGCTTGTACCCATGGAATAGCCTCTGACATAATTGCTTCTGCTCTCTCCTTTGTGCACATGCTTGGTTGGGACCAGCGGACGAGAAATAGAGCTTCATACCTTAGCCTCCTCGGTGGGCTTCCCACTGATCGGGGTTTTTAGTCCTCCTTCCACTTGTCAGTTGTGCTTTTCCGTCGATTGAGCTTTTTGGAAATCTTCTTAAAATTTGGGTTTCCAGAGCTTTTAGACTGGACCCATGCTTGTACCTACCATTCCATGAAGCCGTTAATGGCCTTGGCTCCATATGGTACCCGCTCCTGACGAGCAAGTCTGTCTTTCACACCTACAGTTTGAATAAAATTCTTTCACCCTTCTTTGCTGCTTTGACTTTTGATGTGCGTAGAAGCTTCCCGACTCTGTTGATCATCTCGCCAGAAAGTAATAGGGTTTACGAGATCTTCTTTAATCCCCGAACCCTTGTTGGCATAGTGCTTCTTCGATTAGAGATAAGCTTCCTCGACACAAATCTCCTCACTTAGCCACATCCCTCTTGCTTTTCCACTTTCGGCTTATCAGTTCTTTCTTGAAAGCTGTGTTAGCCACAGGTGTATACAGTGACATCTCTTCCATCGGTTCTTCTTGTCGGTTTCTTCTTACGGTTGCACGTATTTCCTCCGCTGATCTCTTCGGGTTTAGGAGACGAGGTTTGAGGTCTCGGCCATTTCAACGGAAGGAAAGTTTTGAAGATTTTGGCCCAGAGTTTTGAAATTGAGAATCGGGAAGGAAGGGAGGATGAGCAGGTTCGGAAATTGGGCGGGAGTGGGAAGAAGTTCTCAGCGATTCTGGTCGATCAAGTTTTGTGGGCTAATTATTTCATTAAATTAAACTTGTCGCGGCATCAATTTAACCTCACTTACATTTAAGAACATTAATTTTAGGGCATTTAAGAGGGTGAAGTAAGCAGCGGACCCTTTTATGCGACATACTAAGTTTGTCGACATAAATAGGTTTTAGATATTACGTTGTCCATTATCGTGACTTTTCATTTTCAAGTTTTGTTTTACCATCGCGACTTATGCCCTTAGTTTAATGATCTGAAACTTAGATTCCTTTATTAAATCTATACTCCTTTAGACATTTATTCGAGAAACATCTCAATGAAATTCATGAAGCAATTCCTCGTATTTCATGGGTTTGGTTTAGGGAGAAAGTTACCCCCTTTGTTCATGTGTGACATTTCATAACGATTCTTTGGAGGTGTCTTGGGTGCATAAATAAGTGTCTTCGTTTTAGACCTTGTCTGCATGATTCGAAAATTTAATTCAAACTCTGATTAACTTCTCAGTGCCAAATCTATCTTTATAAGGAAATGTCAACCAAGTCAGGAAAAAAATTCAAATCTAAAAGAAGCCATTTCTATGGGTTGCCTCCATTAATTTTTCGATTTAGGTCCTTATTTGGCCTTCTTTGTTTTGGTTCTTAGCTGCTCACAAGATAACTATTTGGAGCTCTTCCATTCCTTCCTCTGCTTAGATGGTGGCATGGAGTCCTTTGTCCATTGACTTTGAATTCTTCTCTAGTATCCAGTCATAATATCAACTGCTCAAATGTATTGCTTGACACCAACGTAATATGGCCCATCCATTTACCCCCAATTTCAACTCCTGTAAACAATTTGATCCCCAAGGAGTCGCTTGATGGAACCTTTGTTCCCCTGCTCACGAACTCTTTCCTCGGGATCCTTTGATCATGTCATTTCTTTGTCTTATCCTTGTAGATTCTAGCATTATCTTGACTTATTTCAATTCTTCGATTCGAAAGTTGAATGATCTCTCTTACCACCACGGTTTTAAAATCCAGTTCAACTTCTTGATGGCCCATTGCCTTGTATTGAATTCAGAGGTAGGTGACATGGTTGCCAAAACGATTATGTATGAGACATTGATGGGGTTGTATGCGATCCTGTAAGCTGAGTCGTCATCGAGTTTGGAAGACCCGATCACTTAATTGCTTGGGCTGGAGTCTTTTCAAGAGTATTCTTTTAATCTCCACTGTTGGAAATTTACGTGTCCATTAGTGCAGGGATGATAAGGCTAGACTCATTACATGCTTGATCCAGCTACACACTCATGAGTTTTACCGTCTTTGTTTGCAAAATGGCTACATAACTAATGATAGTTCTGGGTGTTCAAATCACTCAAAATATTTGAAGCTCACAGCCCAGTAATAGCATCATTCATGAAATGACCTTTGCTTCCACCCATTTGGAAACATAATCAGCTACTAGCGGTATATGCGATTCCCAAAATAATAATTAGAATAGTCCAGTAAATCTATTCCCGGCCCTTGGTTACCACCATTATACCTCATAGGGCATTTCATTTCTATTCAGCGATATTTTAAATCTTTTGGCATACATCACCTGATTTAACGCTCAATGTGATCTCACAAGATAGTGGGCGATAAAATCCAGTTGGAGTATCTTATGAAAAATTTGTTCTTTCTCTATTTTATATGGTGATGCATGGCATTCATTCATAATTTTGCCTTGTTCATTTTTACGGCACATCTTCTTATCATATCGACACCTCTTTTAAATAATAGTGGATCATCCCGAATATAATACAATGGATTCTGAGTTTCCTCTTACATTTGGTATTTGAATTAGGAAGGAACCGCTCCACGAAGCTAAATAGTTCACAATATCAGCGCCTGCATGGAAGTTGGAGAAAACTTTAAAGCAGTTACTATCTAGGAAGTTCTGTTAATATTACTTTCTCTTCTTAATTAGTGCTTCTTCTATATGACAAGTGATCGGCTATCACATTGTCACGCCTTTATCCTTGATCTCAGTCGAGCTCTTGCCAATGCGGCCCACCCGCATATCGATCTTGGCTTAGCTTCATTACAGCCTGAGCCGTAGGTGCCAAGGAGTTCAACTCAGCGGTCGGTATGAATAATAACATGGATCTGAAATGTATTGCACAGATTTTCCTTGGCAAATCTTATGTTTATCTCGCTTTTCGATTGTTGAGTAATTTTCTTGTACCTTGACAGAAGGAAGTTCTACTAGCACTAATTATATAGTGCGAATATTTTCCTTTCTTTGCCACAGGACTCCGTTCTGAAATCAGCGGCATCACGCATTATTTGATCGTCCGTGCAGTGCGGCCATTGCGATTAGCAGACGATTTGATCTTGATTTCTTGGCGGCCTTGCGATCATCGAAATTAAACCCTTGTATCCTTCTCCGATGTCTGCATAGTGGTCGGCTATTTTGAAAGTCTTTGATGAATCTCTATAAAATCCGGCATGCCTTGGCTTCTTACTCCTTTTCTTGTGGTAGGTGGTGCGAGGATTTTGATAATGGATACCTTGGATTGAGTCTAACTTCCGGTCCAGGTAGCGAAATTATGCACCAGAACAATACCTTATTTACCATAAAATATAAGCATTTTTCGATTAGTGTTAGTACATTTGTCTTAGCATCTTTGAAACCGCATTTCCGGAGTTAAACAACGATCAAAAAAGCCCCGGATCCATGCGGTGAAGTCATCCATAAAAATTTCCATAACCTGCTGACGAGTGGAACATTGGCGTCGTACACCTTTGGAATGTAAGCGGGAGCATTGCGGCCCGAATGGCATCCTTACGAAGCCCGAAAGGTACCATAGGGGCATATGAATGTGGTCTTCTCTTGGTCCTCGGTGCGATAGTAATCGATTGTATGTGAGCTACCCATCGAAAGCAAAATGAGGGTGTCTAGCCCAATGCATCCCGACATCGATCGATGAAGAGGTAAAGTAGTCGCACTGCAGTCCATTTGTATTTAGGCTTTCCTGTAATCAGTACATACCACTCCACATCATCCTTGTTCTTGTTGGAATCAATTCATTTTCTCATTGCGGATCAGTAGAAAGCCCACCCTTCTTTGGAACCCACGTGGTAGGCTCCACCTGAGGACTATCACGAAGTATGAGATAAAACCCGACGTTCCAGCCAGTTTGAGTACCTCATTCGGCTACTTCCTTAATCAGATTCGAGTCTCCTTTGATGTTCTACGAGGATGGCTTTGAAGTTTCTTCTAGAATTTTGTGCATGCAAATTGGTGTTTGATCACCCGTGAGCTCATGATGGACTAAACATAGACTCTTTGTAGCTTCTTTAAGTTTTCGGTAACTCACATTTCCTCGACATCAGATTCATGAGAATAAATCGGTTTTCTCTTTGGTGATTCGTAAGCATGCACTTAAATGACTTGGCAACTCTTTCAACACTAGCCCCTCTTCACTGGTTTCTTGATGAATTTTGTACCATTATTTTCCCTTTATCATTAATTTTGCTTCGGGCTCGACCACGAGTTTCTATAGAATGAAAGCTTGTTGTATGAGATGATCAGGAGTAGTCATCTTCAATATCTGGGAATTTATCTCTTTTTCATTGATAAAAATTTGAGCATTACAATCACATTGTGAACATCGGGGTTGTAGGTATAGACATCATCGACTACGTTACGATTTTCTGCAATGCGTATGCATGTGCGTGCTTTTGATCAGTTGAAGCGACCTCCGACCCTCAGTGGAACTCCTTTTTGCATGTCGTCGGGCGACTCGGTGAAGTAAGGAATGGTCTCCCAAATACGCGAGGAGTACTTGTGAATCTTCTTCCATGTCCCGAATGATGAAGTGCGGGAAAACAAATTTCAATGGTGACCAGCACATCTTCCAAGACTTCTTGGGTTTTACCATCGATGTACTTATTGAAGAGTAATAGTGGTGGGAATAACCTCCCCGAGCTTAATTGTAGCGTGAAAGGCATCGAGTTTATACAGCTCGATCCTGAGAGAGCTTTTGCGGAGTCAAACTCCTCAGTAGTCTGGTGCCAAAACTCCACAGGATCCTTCGTCTTTTAAAGCGATTCTTCTTTCTTTATCAAGCCTTTATGATAGCGGTGAATTCACAATCCTTTCTTATCTTTTAACTTTTCTTGCTCGGCATGTCCTTCGAATTTTGCATAGAGTGGCATCGAGTCACCAGCCGTAAAGGCGTGCGATCTCACAGCTTCTTAAAGGTTTGAAACCTTGCAAGCGCTCCTCATCTTTGATTTCTGCTTGGGTCTGGCGAGAAGAAGAAGAGGGATTCCATGAGTCTAGAGCTATGGATATCCTTCATCGATCCTTGTTTATTTTCTCGATTACTTCTTCCTTTTCATGGGCTTTCTTCTTCTTTGTACATGTTTCTTTCATCTTGCCAACTCTTCCCATCTAATTTGCCATGACCGTGTAGTCTTTTGGTTCTTCTTTGTGTCACTTGGGAAGGCATCTTTCCCTCTGGCTTTGCGGGGTTAGGACGGTGCCACTACTTGTGTCTCCGGATTCTTGAGAAGGATGCATTGGTGGGTGTTACGAAAGAATTTTGAGATTGGTAGCGGAGTTGCTTCCAGTCCTGAGCTTTTGTTCATGGAGGTTCAGTGACCTTATTATCCCCATGAGCTACTTGACATCTGTTCTTAGATTGAGCCCTCATCGACCAGTATTCCATTTATTGTTCCATTTCCTTCTTCTTTGCCCTCTTGGAACCATGGTAGTACATTGATAACCACAGTGAGGTTACGATCATTGCCGGAGCTGACCTCCGCGTGAGAAATTCTCATGGTTCCTCGATGCTGGTGATAATGTCTTTGAGCGGGTTAGTATTGGGTTTGAAATGATGGTTTCTTGACTCGCTTGATATAACACCTCTTGACATCATAGAATTGTTCCTTGGTGCTCTCTAGCCTTCCCTTGATAACTCTCTTTCAGTATCTATCTACTTGGCGATTATTGTCTTCCTTTCTTGTATCCATCTACTTGTGCATAATGGCATCAACGGCTACTCAGTGTTTGTCATCTTGCTCATTTCACATGATCCCCTTTCCTCTCTTGTTTCCTCTTAGAAAACTGGAAGGGGTTTTATAATCACATTAATGGGTCTTGATAAAATATTTACCTCTTGACACTTTTTCGTTTAGATGCTCCAGCGACATGACATCATTAGTCCCCTTGATATCTCCATTTGAGGCGTGATCTTGATGTCCATCTGGCGATCTTGAGATCTATCCATCGATTGGACATCTTCGTGGCCAGTTTGGAATCTTTCCATTTCATGCAGAACTTATACTTACCTATTGAAACATAATAGTTTCCCTCAGCTACAGGGTGAGGGCTGGGGGGAAGAATCTACCCAAGTAGGCCTCTACTAACTCCTCCCAGTATCAAGCGCTAACCACCATATGGTAAGATTATTTCATGTAGCTCACGTTCTTGTATCTCTTAGAGAGAATAGGAGCCAGATGCAGTTTGATGACTTTTGGTGTCACCCATTCAACTTCAACGTATTAGCCATCTTGAAATCTTCCAGTGCTCGTTAGGGTCCTCGGTGGGATGACGATAAGCGATCTTCTTGGACCATTGTAATTAGTGCTGGTTTAAGTTCAAAATTATTTGCATCAATAGTGAATTTTGCGATTCGCAGTACTCATCTTGAATAATAGGCTTCCAAAAGTCCTCCATAGTATCAGTGATTGGAGGCCTTCTAGCTACTTCTTTATGTACTTCATTCTGATCCTGTCTTTCATCTGCCATGGTTGAGTTTTCTGCCTTCTTTATCTTTCTCAAGCTTCTGAGTGTTCTCTCTAATTACGTAATACTCTTTGGGAATCGAATCGATCTGTTTCCTATGCATTAAAATTTTGTCCACTGAAATCAAAACACACTTACATTAATAGGATTAGTGCAGTCAAGCCAATATTTTCAACCATGGTTTGTTAAAGGTTAGTGGCTAAAAATAACCCTTTATGAAAGCTATTTTGTTCTTTTTATTCAAAATGTCCACATTAGCATTTCCTTCTTCGTCTAAATATTGGTTACTAAATTCTTTCGATCCCAGAAACGCGAGCGCCATAAAACTTGTTAGCCTTGATCATGTATGCGAGTTATGACACCATACAAGGGTATTAACTAATCCGGCAAGCGGCGCCACTTGAAAACTTGTTGACTTTCTACTATATAGACCAAAAATCTCCTAGAGTAAATCATTTCAATTTGGTTTTGGCCTAATATCTCTGAGTGCAATTCGAAAAGTAATAAAATAGATATAAGTCAGGATATGTCGATCCAGAGATCTCGAGAATTAAGATCAACTACCACGTACTCGAGCTCCATACTATTTGGACTATAACATGACATTGTGATCCAGCTTAATAAGCTGTAAAATATACAAGTATAAGGAAAAAGAATGAACAATCAAATAATTGGAATCTAAAGAATAAAGAATAATGAATAGTTAAGAAAATAAATGAATGCTTGAATAGTTATTTTTGAGGACACATCAAAAACACTGCTATTGTGAAGTATCAATTCTATAGTTAACTGTTGATAAAATTGCTTGTGTATTTCGAGTTTAAAATCATCGAGGCGTTTTAACGATCTGGTGGATCTCTCTCCACACTCCAGTTCGTGTCATAATTTTCTGATTCTTTGAAGGCAGGAATTAGATAAACTACTTTAATAGGGATTTCCTTAATCTGGGTATTTTCTTTTGCAATACTTCATACCCACATTTATGGTGTAAACCTTAGCTCCCAAGTTATCGGTCAAGCAAGGATATACAACTTTCTGGTTGCTCTTCCTCCAAATTAGAATAGATCACCCTCTCCTTGATTAGATCTCAGCTAACACGGGATTGGCTTCAATATTCGAATTGAGGTGAACTCTCTGCTTGTTTAAAATTGATGCTTTCGTTTCAACTCTTTCTTGATTTCAAGTGAGAGAGGATTTATCTAAGTAAACTTACAAAGCTCATTAGATCTCTAATAAGCGAGTTAATATACCTTCAGAGTATTCATAACTCTCGGGAATGCCTTCTACGTGTCCTCGAGAGGACCTCCTTGAAATCGAGCAATGAAACGAATCTTAAACGGGTATAGAAGCGTGTCGAGATCAAAACATTAAACCCATAGCAACCGGAAATGAGATTCATAATGAAATTCACAAGGCTCTTTGGAAACAACTCTGGGAAGATAAATTCGACTATAGCATTCACTTAATGGAAGTGGGTTTCTCAATTCTTGAGATTACACACTACGCCATTCCTCGATCATAAGAACAACTGCAATTTGAAGCTTTGGAAAGTCGAATTCCAGGAAATTTGCCACGAACTTCAAACATTCCGGGTAGTAATTTGAAAAGATGAGTGCTGCATTCGATATACTGCTCAAACGATAACATCAGGATCAGGAAAATAAAACAAAATAAGAAAGATGAAAATAATCTAATCTATTCTGACGGAAACAGAAAAATAAAATAAAAGAAAAGAAAAGAAAGAAAAATAAAATGAAGCCTTGGTACACCCGGATCTTTAAGTTACCTTGCCCCCTTCCTCCTCTCTTCTTTTTTCTCTGGGTATTTGCTTATTTATAGGGTTTCTTAGTTGGTACAATTCCAATGCATTCTTTTTGTGGATTTCAGTGGGTAGCGATATTCTTTATTGATCGCGACCTCAAATCCCTTAATACGCGACATTAGTTAGTTTGGCACTTATTTGTAGCATTTATCAATAAGTCGCGACATTCCTTTGTTTTCTGAAGGCATCTTATGTGGCGACAAGGAATCAATGTCGCGACATCAATCCTTTAATCGCGGCATCGACTTAAGTCTCTGCGGCTTTGAGCGCGGTGTCTTCTTGTAATACGACATCAATCCTTTATGGCGACATCACTTTATGCCTACGTAGGTTTCAATTGTTCGTTCACGATGTCGCGTATCAATTCCTATGTGCGACATCAGCTCATGTCGCTGAAGCTTTCAAGCGTGGTTCACGATGTCGCGACATCAATCTCTTGTCGCGACATCAACTTAAGGAAGCGCAACCTTCAACTGAGCACGTCTTATGTCGCGACATTAATCTCTTGTCAAGTCGCTGACTTATGTCTGCAGGTTTCAGCGTGCGTTCTGATGTCGCGACATCAATTCCTTGTATCGCGACATCCGGCTCATGTCTTTGCGACTTTCAAGCGATGGTTCACGATGTCGCGACATCGATCTCTTATCAGCGACATCAACTTAAGGCTACTGACCTTGGTAGAGCGTCTTATGTCGCGACATTAATCTCTTGTCGCGACATCAACTTATGTCTTTGGAGGCTTCAACTGGTTGCTTTTGGTGTCGCGACATCAGTCCTCTGTCGCGACAACAGCTTAAGTCACAACAATTTCATCTTTTCAAACTTGTCATAGCTTCAAGGCGCTTCTCTTGTCGCGACCTCCATCCCTTATCGCGACATCTGACCTTTGTCAGCGACATCACCGTGATGTTGTCGCGACATCATTCAACAAGTCTACGGTTAGTCCTCATTTGCACACAGCTTGTGATCCCTGTCGCTGACACGGATCAAATTTCCTTGATTTTCTGATGTAGCGACATCATAAGCTGGTGTCGCGAGCCCAAAGCTGACGATGATTAACCGGTTGCTTTCATTTACGCCTGCCATTTTACGCATTTTTGCTCGGTAATTCTTTGCATTTTTCTCTTTGCTTTTTCTTCTTTTCTTTCCACGCTCCACCTTCTAATAACAAATTGGTGAGTTTCTTCATATTTCTGCATATTAATTATTCCTTTTCAAATGAAAATCAAACAGAAAAATGGATTAAAAATAGATGACTTTTAAGCTCATCACCTGCATATGGCACGTGTGAAAAACCATCATGGGTGTCCTGCCCCTGACCCTTTTTCCAAAACAAAAGATTTTTGTTTTGTAATTCTAGACACATTAGATACCCCCGATACTACTTATTTCCCTTTTTGATGCATGTGTTATGTTTGTGGAGCCCGCAGTTTTTCGGGTTCTCACCACGGGATGGCCTTGCGCTATACAACTGATATGTTTTATTAAAAAATAGCGGACGGAGTCTCCAGATAAACCACTTTATTTCAAAAGCATTGGGCTGATCTCCAGTAAAGCACATTTATTCAAAAACAGTAGACAATCTCTGATAAACGTTTTATTCAAAAACATTGGACAATCTTTGATAAACTGTTTTATTAAAAAACAGTGGATAGTCTCCCATAAACATTTTATTCAAAAACATTGGAATGATATCCAGATGCTTCAGGTTAAAAAAGCGGTGGACATTCTCGGAGTAACTTTGCAATATTTCAAAAGCATTGAATGATCTCGATAAACCATTTTATTAAAAAAAAACAACGGATAGTCTCTGATAAACATTTTATTAAAAAACATTGGACAATCACCGGATAAAGCGTTTTTATTCAAAAGCGATTGGGCGATCTCAAATAAGATTTTATTAGCTATTCAAGACAATATCTGATAAACTATTTTATTCAAAAACAGTGGACAGTCTCTGATAACGTTTTATTCAAAAACATTGGACAATATCTGATAAATTCTTTTATTAAAAAATAGTTTAAATGCACCCGTGAAACTCCATTGGATGTAGTCTAAAATATCGAGCCCACCATCGAACGCAACGAAACACAATGTCGATTTACCATGGTCGAACACGAACCGCAGTGTCGACCCGATACATGCATTCACACCCAGGCTAGATGTGATGTCGGAATTGCATAAATGCAATGCATATGTCATTGCATGCCATTTCATGCCTACATGTACACTACGTGTCACATGCAACATATCTATTACACTACTTGTAAAGTGTCATGGATAAATTATATTTAATACATAAAATTATTTCCATTTTTATCACACATTCAGCATGTTATTCAATTTCTGACAATAACACACATTAGCCATTCCGATATGAGATTCGGCCGTAGCGGCTTGAAATAATCGGACTTAGTCGGGAAAGTCCGACTTTGTCAATGCCACACAGTTCTTATTCGATTGCATGTATGCAGCCCCCGAGCATTTCAAGATCTGGTCGATTCCAAACGAGTTTCGGAAACGGGCGGCCATTCCTGTTGTCGTGACCCGGCCTGTAACACCGGATTCGGGCGAGGTGTACGGTACATGATCTTGTAGGGGTGTATAAGAGTACCAAGTGTCACATTATAGTATTTGGAGACTAAGTAGGAGACCGATAAATTATGGGTCAGGTTTTGTAGAGAATAAAGTCTGAAATGTCATTAAGCAAATAGGACATGAATATGAAAATCATTAAGTGTAGAGATGGGCCACAATACAAATAAAACAAGTGACAATTGAAATATTAAAGAGATGAGGGCTAGTTGCAATTAGTGAAAAGTTGAAAATATAAAAATGGGAAAAACAAAAGCCAAAATTCATTTGGTCTCAAAGTTTGCCCTAGCAAACCGTAGGAGGAGAAGGAGAAGAGCCAAGGAGGAAGAAGAAGAGGAAAAGAAGGAGAAGGAGAAAGAAATCGAGATCAAGGTATGTTGTTGTCAGAACCATGGGTGAGTGGATTCTAGGGCTTTAGTATGGAGATTAGATGCTCCTTTGGTCTAGGTTTTGTGCAAAGATCACATAAACCTTTGAATTGTTGGGGTTATGAGAGTAAAACCCCTATTGGGAGAAAATAACCATGGAATCATCAAATCATGTGGTTTTATAAAGAATTGGTGGACCTTAGGTAGTGTTCTTGAATTTTCACCTAAGGTTTTGTGGTTTGAGGTTCCAAAGCACCAATTCAAGTGTTGTGGAGTTGTTTTGGATGATTTCAGCGATCTTTATTGAGGTGTTATAAATTATAGAAGTTGTATGGAGATGGCAAAAGAAGCAAATCTGGGCAAAATTTCGCAAGGTGTACCGGTACACGTACAGGGGTGTACCGGTACACCCCAACAGAACGCAAGGTGTACCGGTACATGTACAGGGGTGTACCGGTACATGTGTGCCCAAAATGCCCAGAATGCTATGTTTTTGTATATTCGTTGAGCTTGATTAAGTCTAGGAAGTATGTTAAGTTATGCGATTACGTAGGCGATTAATATATCGTCGTATTCGTTTGAGTGTGTAGGTTAAGCAAAGGCGGAAAAGTGTGGGCGCTGCTTTCCAGTTGCAAACAAGGAGTGAGTGTTCTAAACTCTCATTTTCCAAATACTAGTGTATTATTATTATTATAAGCTTGTTTTTACACTGGTATTTCATGGTTTTGGAAATGGCAAACCATTTTCAAGAAGCAAACGATAGGTGAAACAAGCTAATGGTTTTGAAGTTAAACCATTTTTGAAAAGCAACAGTGGTTTTAAATTGTAAAACCATACATTGGTTTTAAATTGTAAAACCATAATTAAGGCAAATGGTTTTGAATAATTAAACCATTTCAAGCAGCAAGTAAGTAAATGGTTTTGAATAATTAAACCATTGCCAAAGCAAGCAAGTAAGTAAATGGTTTTGAATAATTAAACCATTTCAAGGTTAGGCAAGCAAATGGTTTTAAATTGTAAAACCATTTTCAAAGAGCAAGCAAGCAAGCAAAGAATGTTAGAAAACAGGCCTTCCTTGACTCTAAGTAAGCAAACCGATCAGAGTGTATTCCAGACGTGCACGGTGGTGTTAGATCCTATACATGCATTTTGTAGTTTTTCCCGGTCGACAAACTTAGGACATACATCATGCATTTAAAGGAGACTCGTGGCACGCATGAGCATATAAGGTTATGAGCTCTAACTAAATTATGGTGATGGGCGAAGCGCCCAGGTCAATTCCACCATATTCACCTGAAAAGGCAGGTGGACAAGATCCTTCCCACCGCATCGTCGAGTAATGTGCCCCGTTCACTAGGGCACAAGAAGAAAAATAGGCCTCCAGTGGTTGATGTTTTACAAACATTATATAGCGCATTGAAAATCAACGATAGTCTCTGCCGCCAGGCTTCCGGAGTTTTAAAGCAAACTAGCTGAGCCAAGCCCCGCTTAGATTTCAAACGACGCCGAGTTTATCTGCGGGATTTTATTTTCAGTACGCGGTTTGAGCCCTGTGCTCTCGCTTTTATGAAAAGTTTTGAGAAACCCTGAAGCAAAGATTTAGCAGTTTTAAAAAGACTTTTCAAGCAAGATAAAGCAAGCAAGAGAAATTATGAGAAGTACTATGAACTTCTACAAGCAAGCAATAAGAGTTTTATACGCTTTAAAGAAAAGCAAACAAGCAAGCAAGAAAGATTAAGTTTTATAAACTTTTAAAAGCAAGCAAGTATAGCAGCAAACAAATAAAAGTTTTAGAAACTTTAAAGCAAGTGTTATAAAGCTTTCTCGAAAATATTTGTAAAATAGAGTTTTACATTTTGAGATGTTTTCCTAAAGCAAACCTTTATAAAAGTATACACTCACTGAGCTCGCAGTCTATTACTGCATTTTAAAAACTATTTTTCTGTGCACAGTACGTTAAGACGCTGACATAATAGGATTTTTCCCTATTACTGTACAAGTGCTTGTAAATTAAGAATTATTTTGTAAGAATATGTACTCTGAATTTTTATAATGGAACATATGTATGTACATAGAGTAGTTTTGGGAGAATGCTGGTATGGCCGGGTTGCCATATTTGGATATAGTGTAAATTTTGGATGTATACGTGATTTGAATTATACTATGTGCAAATTGGCCATGCTGTCGAAGTAGCCTACTGCAAGATTTTACCAAATCCTAAGTTATAAATAAAAGAAAATTTTTATACGAGGTTTTAAAGAAGCAATACTTCGCTTCTTCAGCTTTCAGCCGCAGAGGTAATCTACTGGGATTTATGTGGGGAGGGCAGACACCGCCGGCGGGGTGGGGGTGTGTCACAGTTCAACGTTCAGCTTAATGCTTGCTTAGTACTTTATCTTATTAAATTCTGTGACTCAGCGAAGCCTGCAGTCCAAGAACGTGCAAACTGGAGTTCGACGAGAAAGTTATGGTCGTCCAAGTTAACGAGTCTAATTCGCAAAGGTAAGAGGAAATTCTAGCACACCTCGCTGCCATTCTACCTGTGACATTTTGTCGCCCAACACAATGTTCAGTCTTAGACAGCCTCCGAAACTCGTGAAACCGGTTCACCGTCACACAACAACCAAACCACACACATCTTAAATTCGCCTGGGGCCAGGGCGAACCGCAGGGCCATTAAGTGACCCTTATGCGTAAAATAACCGGAGTAGGAGGAAACTTACCTCTCATAGCGCAGTTCCGGGACCTTTGCCATCCAGGTTTGCTCACTGCGCGACACTCCTTCCTTTTCCTCTCTTCCTTTTCTTTCTTTCTCCTTTTTTTTCTATTTTCTTCTTTCCTGTTCTCTTATTTCCTCCCTTTCTCTTTTCCCTTCCTCCCTTTCCCCTTTTCCTTCTCTTTTCCTTTCCTCCCTCACCTCCTACCTAACATCCCATTTATACATTTCTTTAACCTTCTTGATGGCAAGGGGGACACATGGCTTGCCATGTGTCACTCGACACCGATGCCTCAACATGGTACTCTGACTACTTCCAATCAAACAAAATTAATGGGTAGCTAGGATTTCATGAGACGATCCCTTAACGGTGCAATTCGCTTTGTCATCCGAGATCTAGAAAATCTTAACTTTCCTCCGTGACTATTCACAAATCACCTCTTACCCTTTTTTTTTCAGTAATTAAATTTAAATTTTCATGTGTTTATATGATTTGTTCTAAAAACATGCAAATGTATGACAAACTTTTTCAACACGTGGTAAAATGATGAAAGATGGTGAACTCTTTTGATTAAAATATATATATATATATATATATATATATATATATATATATATATATATATATATATATATATATATATATATATATATATATTTAAAAAATTATAAAATAATGTATATTTGAAACTATAGCAAATGATTTTGTACTCAACAATGACTTTATAATTTTTTTTTAGGTGTTGTTACGACACCACCGGGTGTAAAAAGTCACCATAATTTTATAAGGGTAGTGATTTTGTCATTATTATAAGGATGGAAGAATGTGGGTATGGGAATGTGCTCGACATTATGATGTCACCAAACATTTTCCTCTTTTTTTTTTTTTAAGCAAATGTGCTCAGACGCTTCCTGCAGGTCCGTTGATGTCCACAACCTCGAATACTGTGGATGCTCCGTAACCCACATCACCACGGCACCCGCCCTTGTATGGGGAGCTTTACCCAAAATACAACCTGTCTCAACATTTACAACGACCACACCTGTCCATGCGAAAAAATGGCCACTCTGGCCCCCGCATCAATACCCACAAAATACATCAACTATATTAACATGGTTCAAGAGTTAATACATTACTCTTTACCAAAAACATATGTCAAAATCTAGGAGTTCTAATACATGTTTTATTAAAGAAACATCAGCCACAACCCGCTTTCTTCTAAAACGCGGCCCATGAGCTTCGCTCCTCCCGTGACACTCCTCGTACCTGAAATTTGCGGACTCTATTGCATCAAAGCCCACAGTGATAATTTCCACGTGGGTTACTTCCCACCCTAAGTGCACATGCAAAACACCGCACTCAAGTAAATACATGATCCTACTTGAATGTCTACATGCCTAATCAAACGTCTTCGAAGTCTTCACCGACTCTCACATGTCTAAGCCAAATGCGAGTAAATTACAGCTAAAACAAAAAGTTTTTGTTTTCGAAATCCACAATGAAGTTTCGTAAAATTTATTGACACCCCAAGGCGAATCTGCGGATAACCCTCCAACAATCTACAAGTCCTCCGACATGAAATTGTTCGACAATCTACCAACACAATTCTTCGAGAAATCTCTTCCATCGAAATTCTTTTCACAAACATTTTCGCTGCTTTTCATGTCATGCACTCACACCTAATATTCTGTGGTTTCCTAGTGCATAGTGGGAATGCATTATGCCAATTCCAAATATCTATACTATTATATTTTTCGCATATATTAACATAATTAAATTCACATATCCATGTTATTCAATTCACAATCAATAACACCAAAATAGTTCACATGGGCCACTGGAATCATCAAGCAAATCATTTTGAATCACCAAACCACAAATCATTATCAAAATCAATGGAATGCTGAAACCCTGCCCAAGATTGTTCACGCCACACACAGTGGATTTTCTCCACTGCTCAAATGTTTTCGAGACCGAAATCACGGCTAAATTAAGCCCTGAATATCCCTAACTATCTCACACATGGCCTAAACAAAGAATAACACAAGTAGGAGAAGATCCCTACCTCTTGGAAATTGGCCGGAACTCCACCAAATCTGGGCCTACGTGCAACCCCCGACGCATGTAACATCTTACTTCAGTTCAAGAGAACCAATGGTCCGAACGGGCCGGGAAAATCTAGAGAGAAGTCACACTTTCTCTAGAATCGAATCCAAAGACCTACGCCTCGCTTTTGTGTCTTTTTGAGAAGAAACTATTTCTTCTTTGTCTATTCCATTTAACTTTCCACACCCCATTCATGTCCCTTTTTAAGTGACTTTGACACATGGTTTAATCTTTGCCATTCATCTCCACCTCTCACCATGCAACATGTCACATGGGTACATGTAGTATGTGACTTTTGTCACATCACATGTCTCTCACAAGTCGCTTACAAAGACCGACACTCTGCGCTTGAAAAACTCGGAACTCGACCATCTCGCATCCGACGAATTCAATGATAGCGCCAGATTTCACGAGACGATTCCAACGATGAAGTCCGCTTTTGTCATCCGAGATCTGGTACGATTAATCAACACATTTGCCCTTTTTCGTAAAATCGATTTTCTGGGTTTCACAAATGCGTGTTGACTTTATAACATTTTTTTTTAAAGAAAATGAATTTTGTCCTCGTAGTGACATTTTAATGTTTTAAATGATAATGTCACCGCAGACATCGAGATTTATCAGACAAACATATTATTTTAGTTTAAATAACTTTTAGTTTAAATAATTTATCTAAAATCCACTTTTATGCATCACCTTAAATAACTTCTTGTGTTTGAGAAAATTCATTATTATAAGAATAATAATAATAAAATTAAAGTCAAATTAATTTTACACAAAATAAATAATAAAAAAAATTTTAAAAATAATATAAAAGAAAAGAAAATTATAATTTAAATACTATATTTTAAATTATCCGTTAAAAAACAATGAATTTTTATGAATTTCGCTTATTTTAATATCGACAGGATAATTTTATTAAAAATTTATATAAGATAAGCTTATAAAATCAATTTAAAAAGAATAATATAAAATAAAATGACAATATAATTTGAAAATAAATAAAATTTTAATAATTAATATCAAATATCAAAAAATTGTTTTAATCGTATAAACTAATTTAAAATTATCCACTGAAAATTAGTTTATATTATCTTATTAATTTAAATTATCCGATTGAAAAAAAAAAATAGTTACTTTGATTATGTCATTTTATTTTATATTACATTTTTTATATTTATCTTATCAATTTGTTTTTTAAATTATCTTTTATTTGATATTAAAGCACTCCTGATGAACAAATTATATTTATGTGACGCCCCAAACCTATGCACCCATCGACTACCCTTGCCAACCCGCGGAATACTGCTCGTGTGGAATGTCCGGTAACACGACACTATTCATGAAAATCGCAGTCTCCTTTGTACCGGAGCTCACCCAAATACAAACTCACCCCAACAACCAATATAATCCAATATGAGTACAAATGGCCACTTGGGCCCATATACCAATGCTCATCAAAATACACTAACTATATATCATAGTTTCAAGAGTTAATAATTTATTTCTTATACAACATATATTAAAAGCTGAAACATTTTTAATACATGTATCCAACTAAAACAAAGCCACAACCCACTTTTTCTTGAAAATCGGCCCTAAGACGAGCCGTTTTCGAGCGCCCCTGCACTGAAAAAAATGTTCCTCGACAGGTGAGCTACTACCAAAGAGTGGAATCTACCCCAAATGGTTACTCCCCACCTAAGTGTATATGCAATGCTTCAAAGTAAACACACACATTCAAGTAAATTGATCCTACTTGAATGTCTAAATGACTAACCCATGCCCCCGAGTCCACCGACTCCCCACGACTCGCCCAAGCCATGTATTAGAAACATTATTTCAAAACAAGGTATTGAGCTTAACTCGTGGACAACTCCAAATATAAGTAGTGGACCTAATTCGATAGTCTATTTTAGTGACAACCCTCCGATCTATATTAATTCAATAATTCGACTGATTGATATTTTATATGGACTACCCTCCGATTTTGTAATGGATATACTCCGATAATTACTGTTTAGTCAACCTTCTGAAATGAATTTCCTGATTGAACTCATCCCATGCACTGCACCTTGCCTAGTAGTGCTTCACATATGAATGGGCGATGTCAATTTCAATATTAATTTTATAACACATGCAAATATATATAACATGATATG
Organism: Tetrastigma voinierianum; assembly: GCA_016808115.1. Lineage (NCBI taxonomy): Eukaryota > Viridiplantae > Streptophyta > Magnoliopsida > Vitales > Vitaceae > Tetrastigma > Tetrastigma voinierianum. Next base: position 31,426 of record JAEQBH010007174.1, read on the forward strand.
ATTGTTATTAATTTAATCACACAAACATGTTATGCAATTTCACAATCCATTACACCAAAATTAGCTCACGTAATATCAGATAAACCATGAGCAATCATTGAATTACTCAACCAACATGGTTTTTCAAATTTATTTCATAACACTATTCACGTAAATCACAACATCGCCTACTATGAACTCGAATTCATAGCCATTTCCTACTCACACATGATCATGCATAATACAATTTATTTAGAACTGAATAAGATCAAATACTTGTTAATACTTCGGATCATCTAATGGCCCTAAAATTTCTGACACCGGTCCCAAGTTTCGGGATCAGATCGACTACTGCTCAAGGCCTCAAACCAACCTAAACATCAATAAAACTTTAACCAAGAGTAAAACAAGAGAATGAAACCCATACCTCACTAAGTTTGCTCAAACTCCCAAAAATCTGTTCACTAGAATTGCCGCTTGTAATTAACTTTTCTTATCTAATGAATTTAATGATCTGATTGCTTCTGGGAATCTAGAGAGAAGTCTCTCTCTCTCTCTCTCACTAGAATATCACCATTTCAGCCACTGCATCTCCCCTCTCCCTTTCACGTTTTTCTTTTGCCTTTTCAAAGGAGGAGGATGACACTATTCACATTTTTGTCCTATTATCATTTAAGTTTCCAAAAATGACATCTATGTCCCCAAGCTGATTTTCGGATTTGGCACTACCGGCCTTCCAATTCCATCAGGTCATCTACTCAACACAAGTAACATGAGTATATTGTTATAAGTGACTGGCCACATCACATGTCGCTTAATGCACCGAAACCAGATGCCTCGGAAAAACGTGCTAATTCCGATCGTTTCGAATTCTACTAAATTTGATTTGTTAGCTAAATTTCGCGAGACGATTCCAACGGTGAGATCCATTTCGTCATCCAAGATCTAGAAAATTTTCAGATTTTGACCGAAATTACGATTTTATATTTTAAAATTGAATTCTCTCAGTCTCAAGATTTTCCTTTTATTTATATTATCTTTTTAAATTGTTTTTCTATGATCTATTGAATCTTTTTAAAGAATTAACGTTATTTTAATTTTATTATTATTATTATTATTATTATCATAATAATAAATCTCCAAACATAAAAACAAGCATTTAAAGGGTGAGTAGCAAATAGTACCAACATGAATAGCAAGATATCACAATTTAATAATTTGTATTTTGATTTTTTATTGATTCAACAAATGCAATGAAAAGTTGATTTATTTAGATAAATTAATGAACTAAAAACCATAGTTTGATAATCTTAAAATTTGAAATTATATAGCCACTACACAAAGAGGTATTATTTTAAAATTTACAAAGTCGCTTTTCAAGATAGCTACATTTGTATAGAATGAAGTAGATTGTGCAATAGTTTCGAATATACATTTTTTTTACTTTCTTTAAAAAATATTATTTAATCCAAGCATTCCTAGGGTATTTCACATTACGCTTCAAATTTCAAAATACCTACCCAATCGAATATCGCAAACAAGGCCAAAAGCCATAGTTTAGACACTCCTAAGGATTTGTTCAAACATGCAAATGCATGACAAAACTTTTCAACACGTGTAAAATACAGCATGTTAATCAACTATTATGTGAAATGACTGTTTTACTTCACCCTATAAGGTGCCAATATATTTTACAAAAAGAAAACTTTAGCATTCATTCTTCAAATTTCACCCAAAGATCAATTTTATTTTTAATTAAATTAGTAAAGGTGAGTTTGACTACAATTATTATTTTATTATTTATCATGATTCAAATAAAAATTAATTATCTATTTTTTTTGATCTACATTATATTCTATTGATATTTAATAATTATTTTGTGATTTTTTTGACATAACAAATTAAACAAAATTATCTTAATTTATGGAGAGAGTAAAAGAGGGATTGTAACTGAAATAGAATTTAGTGTAATGAAATATTTAGTAAGCAATTAAGAGTTGGTTCAAATTAGAGAAACATTATTAAGAAACATCAAATTTATAGCTATCAATTACTACTCCTAATTACACAAATATGCAACGTTGATAATTTTTCTTATCCCCAAATTTCTGCGAACAAATGGCCTTAATTAAAATATAAAGCAAACAAAATAAACTTAAATGTGTTTGTTTCAAGGAAGAATGTGAAATGAGGTTTGCTGGTGTCTCTTCAATCTATAAAGAAATGTTCTTAATCAAAATAAAAAAAAATTTAAATGTGGTTGCCGCGAAAATGAAATGAAATGGGGTGTTTGTTGGTGTCTTTCCAATCTATGGATCATTCCAATGAAAATAGAGATAGATAGAGGATGTGTCTAGACTCTGAGGAAATTGAGCCGAGCCCCGCATTTGGGAATGGGGGTTTGTGGGGTTTGGTATATTTATAATTTGTAGTAAATACCAAATATTTCATTTAAATCTATCTGAAATAACTAGGGATTGTGATTATTATTTATTATTATTCCATGTTTAATAACATGATTGATCAAAGATTAACTGGTAATATCTCATAAATTCATCTCCTTCTTTACTTCACACTGCATCAATGAAGCCATATTACCATGATCATTAGCTGGAGGGGTACTAGACATCTTATTCAGAAGAGAGTCAATACTGCAATTCTCCTGAAATATGTTTGCATCAAAGGAAAAATCGGGGACCTCCTCGTAATGTGAATCGGGGACTACGCCATTCACGGAAGAAATCGGGGAGCTCGGGCTTGTTCATGGAAGGTCTGAGTAGAGTAGAGTTAGGTGGCATGGTGGTATTTGCATTAAGGTTTTTCTGATAGTCCAATATTGCTCTTGATTCCAAGTTGAGGCTTTTAATGTAGTTCCCAGAGAAGGGTGCTTTTGGATACTTAGAGCGTACATTTCTCCTCGAGAGTCATTCCTTCTCTTGTAGCATTCCGTGCTGGTTTTGCGGAGTTTCTGCCTGTGCAACCTCTTGCAATTTCCGCCCACTTGTTTCCTATTTCATGGGCTTTGATTAGAATCTTTTATTCTCCCTTCACTCCATATGTCCGTGACATCAAAACTGCACCTAGATATATGATTCCACTTCTATATGTACATATATGATGTTCACATGACCTAGAAAAGAGAAGTTAGGAGTGTGATGACTAAGTATTTTATCTTCCAAATTTGAGGTCAGGGGTTCAAACCCTTATGTAGGTCTGCAACTAATGATGGTCAAAGTTTTAAAAAGACCGCTTAAGATATAACCATATGGTCCCTAGTTATAGTGTCTCATATTTTAATACATGCATACTATTAAAAAGAAAGGGCATCCTAGACTTAATTTCTTTTTTTACAAAATGTTTTTATTCTTAAATGTTTATTTTTTAAAAAGATAAGTTAGATTTTAATCACACCATGATTTTATTTCACTCAGGTATGTGGCCCAGGTTGCACTTGCCATTGTGTAGCCATCAGAGTTTTTAACTATGATGATTGCATATACTTTTTCTACCTAAAGGATGGAAAATGAGCATATATAATTAATCTCCACAAGAAAACCCTAATATTTTATGTTCCATTTAAGAGGTATGAGTGTTTTATTCATGTATATATTTTCTATATATGGTGATGTATGCGTGACCCTTATGGTAGGGAAAGGGAGACATAATTTTTTTCTAATTGCTTCCTAATTGGAATATTGATGGCTAACAAACAAGAGATGGTGGAAGACATTAATATCAAGGCATTCGTAATGGACACAAGGTTTTTGATTCAATGGAAGGAAAAACCCAAAATATCTCCAAGGATATATATATATATATATATAATGAAATTCATCAATAGACAAAGCAGGAACATAAAAATAAAAAAATAAAAAAAAAAAGGAAGAAGAAAGACAAAGAAACTTTAATGAGCAGCCTCAGATGATTGTGCCATCTCTCTTCACCGCTTCCCTATCCTCCCATTCAAAGATCTGGAATCGCACTCCATTTCACCCATACTCCCACTCGCCAATTCCAATACCTTCATGCATGAGAATGAGAAAACACGTTGTCAAAGATAGAACAGTAGAACAAAAACCCAGAAAAAAAAATTATACATTTTCATCAACCAGAGAGTTATATAGATCTTTTTATTTTTATTATTATTTTTAAATTTCCAATTCGGCCTCTTTCTCTTTCTAATCGTCTGATTGCCCCTTAACCAATGTGGGTTTGTTTACCTTGTGTGTCTTTTTTCAGCGCCCGAGAAACTCTATTCTTAGCCGAATCTATCGATTTTCTTTGTACAAATGATTCTCCCCATTATGCATGACACTTCATCCGGTATATCAAAGTTTACCATTGATTTCTCTTAACAATGAAACCCGCTGTGCCCTACCATCTCTACGCCGCGCCACAACCGCCAAGCCCGATGATGATGTCGAACAGATATCCCCCTCCTCCTCCTCCGCCACTATTGGTCGGAAATTCCCGGCCATTCACAGCTTTGGCTAGGCCAATTGCAAACATCGAGATTCATGGAAGACCCATATGTGAAGTTTTCAAAGGGATCTAAACAAGCAGTGTGAACTTCGAATTGGAGGGTTTTTGAGGAGGCATTGGCGAGAAACTAATGATCAGGATGGTGGTAATCTTGGAAGAGAGATTTTGATGAATTGGTTCAAGGAAAAACCCACCATCTCCTCCTCCACCCATATAAGGTGGTTTCACGTAATTCTCATGGAAGAACATTGCTGGCTGAGAGAAGCCGAGATTTTCCTTGTACTTTCTATCAAAATCCATGAGAGAGAGGAAGAAAGAAAGCACGGGAAAGCGAGAGAAATTTTTTGTGCATGTGTGGGTTTTTTTTTTGAGCTACCAAGTTTGTGTGTCGTTGTCCTTACTCCTTACTCTTTAATAGGTATGAGAATGGGGAAAGCATTTACTATTAGTCATTCGTCCTGCCGCGATTGGGATTAATCCAACTAAGATCGCTTCCACTGCTTGACTTTTAAGTTCTCTATGGGTAGTGGGACAAGGTCTTTACTAAATTTTCCCATTTTGGTAAAAGGTAAAAGGATGATTTCTTGTTTTAGACAACCGCGTACACTTACCCCGATCAGTTGGTGCAATTGTTACAACTGGCGACCGGCATCCTTCTATTGTATCTATTTGTGTATTTTCGTATTCCATTTTAGGGTATTTCCATCATTACGCTTCAGCTTTAAAATAGCTACCCAATAAGATATTTCCAGCTGGCGTCCTGAGGGGATTTGTTATGAAACATGCAAATACATGACAAAACTTTTTCAACAAGTGGTAAAAATGACGAAAGACAATGAACTAACTATTATGCTAAATGACTTTTTACCCCACCTCGTAAAAAGCAATATATTTTACAAAAAAAAATAAAAAACTTTAGCACTGGCCTCTTTGTCTCAACTCATTTACTTCAATTTTATTTTTAATTAAATTAGTAAAGGAGTTTGACTACAATTATTATTTTCGTGTTTCAAATAAAATTAATTAATTATTTTTTTCTGATCTAATATTATATTCTATTGATATTTAATACTTATTTTTTGATTTTTTAGAAAGACAAAAAATGCAAGGCATGAAGGAACTCAAAGAAAAGATTCAAAATCTATGGAGAGAGTAAAAGCAGGGATTGTAATCGAAATTAGAATTTTAGTGTAATGAAATATTTAGTAAGCAATTAAGAGTTGGTTCTAATTAGAGAAAAAAACATGATAAGAACGCTAATTTTATTAGCTATCAATTACTACTAATTACACAGTCAAGGTAATCGTTGATAATTCTTATCCTAATTATGTAGCAAATGGTGTGAAACCCCTGAATCCATAATTTGAGGAAGGATAAAACGGTAATTTCGCTGAAAATCCGAATTTTTCTAGATTCGATGACAAAACAAGACTTCACCTGGAATCGCCTCACAAATTCAGCTACTACATCAAATTTCGTCAAATTATGAGATAGTCGGAATTTCATATGCTGGAAAATCGAGAGGTGCGACACTCAGCATTTCGTAGTTTCAAGAGGCGCCATACATGCGGCGTGCGGTTGATGAATCAAAACAATGATTTGGCAGCCTTATAGGAGACATGTGGACACCATGGGATCGATGAAAATCCAAAGTAGATTGATAAGGGGTAAGGAAAATCCTAAGAGCTAATGATGGGGCCGACATGTGGAAAGTTAAGAGGACAGTAGTCCTCTCGACCCCATCTCACCAATCTGGTCAGGGGAGTAAAGGAGAGTGGGAACAAACCGAGAAAGAGAGGATTTTGCAGAGAGAGACCCATCTCTCTAAATTTTCTCCAAGTGATCTGACCATCAAACTCCGTGAGGCAAGATAAAGCCGGGTCCCCACCGCAAGGGCTACACGCTGGTACGATATCGTGGAGTTTAGACAAACTCCGGAGGTAAAATTTCTCCTACTTGGTTTATTTTCTGGGCTTAAGAGGCATTTAAAATGGCTTGATGGTGTGAGGTCATGAGGGTTGTTGGCCGATCCCAAAACTGACCGAATACCGGAATTTTGTGACTAATTTGTGCGCTCTTTGACCGATTTCTGATCAAATGGTCCTCAGGTGCTTAATTCAGGTGTTGTTGCTTTATATTTGAATAACATGCAAATTGTGTGTAGTGGAGGTATAACCATCTGTAAATTGTTTATGTCGTCGTAGTTTATAACACTGTAGGACATAAAAATAAAATGCATCGCATAATGCATTTGTATGCACAAGAACATCGCATGACATCGCGGAGTGCATAGTTTGGGCCGATTTTATATTTAGTGTCGACCTGGTAAATCGGGCACCGTGTTTCGTGGTTCATAAATGTCGTGGGACATGGTAAGATCGACATTGGTTGGTGTCATGGTGGGCTCAGAAGAAGGGAAGACATCGTCCAAGATGAGAGTAAGATTTTAGCACCAAAAAATGTCCAATGTAAAGATAAAAGTTTTACTGGAATCGTCTGTTCTATGGGTGTCCAAAGGTTTCTGAGGATGTCCAAGGTTCGAGGATGTCCTGCACTGAGGGTGTCCAGTGTTCAGAGGGTGTCCAGTGCTTGGAGGATGTCCAGTGTTCGGAGGATGTCCAGATTCTGAGTTTTCCCATGGTTTGGAGTGTGGCACCGGCCTCGAGAGAGTGTGGCAAGATATGATACTGTAGTATAAGAGCACTAAATGTCACATAGTAGTATTTTTGATACTAAAATAGAAATGATAGGAAATGATAATTTATGGTATGAGCATAAGGGTATAATAGTCATTAAGCAAAGGATGGAAATCATAACTGCTAGAGATAATACAACACAATTTCATAAGTTACAATTGCAAAATTGAAAAGATGAGGGTTATTTAAAATAAAGGAAATGTTAAAATAATAAAAGGAGAAAAACAAAGCCAAACATCTATTCGTCTTCAAAGGCTGGGTTCACGTATGAGAGAAAGGAAAAGGGAGAAAAGGAGAGAAAAGAGAGGAAAGAAGAGAGAAAGGGAAGAAATGGTGGAGCATAGGAGATGTGATTTTTTTTTCTTTTCCTTCAAGCTTCCAAGTGCTCTACAAGTGGTAGCAAGGAGGAGCCAAAGGAAACCAAGAACAAGTGAAAAGGACTATCTGACGGTAAACTGAATTGACTGAAGCAAGCTGGATTGAAAGCAGGAACTGTGAGTGAAATGATATTTGAAATTGAAATAAAAGTGAATGGTTTTAATGTTAAATTGGAAAGTTTAATGGAAATGTTTATGTAAATGTTAAGGCATATGGAAATGTTTTATCTCAGATCAATATATATTTATACTAAATTATATTGTATGTATATGTTAAGGTATAATGAAAGTTTAAAAATAAAAGAATATATATGTATATTTGCATATATATATGAGTTTTCATGATAAAGTAAAGGATTTATATGGATTTATAAATGTATTTTGGATAAATGTTTTACTGATGGTTACCCTAACCCCATAAGGACTGGCAGGACCGGAGCATCGCCGTAGGTACCTTAAGCGTGTAAGGATTTAGAGAGGTAGTTGTAAAGGTTAACCGAGGGAGGGAATTAGGTGTCTAGAGTAATATCCTTACACGTGATAAGGTAGCAGGATCGAACCCTATGCAAAGCGTGAGTTTCTCCAGCCGTAGTGGCATGACTGAATGAGGATCGTCCCTCTCACCGTCGCATTTCTGGAATCGTTTTGTGTTTATTCCCCTAGGTTCCATCAGAAATACAAAGAAAGAAAGAAGTAAAGCAGCAAAGAAAGTTTGAGGCATAAATGTTTAAGGCATAAATGATTTTAATGTATAAGGGCTTTATTATCGTAGCAAAGAAGTTTATACAAATGATTTATCAGATAAGTATGTATTACTATATATACTAGAAATGTTATCTAATGACAATGTACACTCACTGCCTTTAGCTCTCATTCTCTCTCTTTTCTTCCATATGTTTCAAAAACATTTTCAGACTCCAAGACAAAAAGGCCCAGAGTACCCTCCCGCACGCTGAGTCGAGCTTATCGAGGAGACGACGCATGTGAACTGCATTGTATAAATAGTTTGCATATTTTATATGTCAAATAGTTTGTCATGTATATATGCATATATGGATATATTTTGAAAAGGAACTACTTAGGTGGTCGGCTTAAGTCCGGCTCAAGCCCAATCTTTTTATAAACTGTGGCATGAAATGAAGCAAGTTTGAATGTTTTGATGATTGAAAGGAATAAATGTATATGGTATATATATTGTGTTGATCGAAGTCAGGATTTAGAGTCCTAAACTAAAGTTGAAAATTTGAAAGATTAGAAGTGTTTTAAAATGCTTATGCAGGTATTTGTAAATTTGGAAAGTCCGAAAAACAGGAGTCTTTGGCCATTTTCTAAAAATCTAAGTGTTTGAAAAAAAAAAAATTTTACCACTTCGCTCGTGATTATTTTCTTAAAGATATAAAGACAAGTAAATTATCTATGGATTTATTTGATAGTTTGAAAAAGTTGTTATATCCATTGGAGTGCTGGAGGTCCTGCTCATGAGGTTAATCCGGGTCGTGGATCCTTCAACGTGGTATCAAGAGCCACTGCTGGCAATGCATAAAGACTGAAAATTCTTATGTTCACATGATTGTTTTAATGTTTTATTTTAAATTAAATTATTTATGTGATTTAAAATCATATGCATTACATGACATGCAAAATTTTTGTTTATGAAATGCGGTTTCAGGTCGACTCGCCACCAGGAGAGCTCCCCCGAGGCATTAGTACCACCAACTAACACCGAGGTTTCATTTATAGTGGGAAATAATACACTAGATCTTTCGAGTTGGAAGGTCTAGGCAAAAAGGAGTCCCGACTAAATTTCAAAGATTACATTTGAGGATAGGAGAATAGTGTGAGTGAAAAGATCATAAAAGTTGGAAAAGAAATTGTGCATGTGTAGAAGAGTCCCACTCATCATCAACACCTTAGAGGAATATTAACGTGATGTAAAACACTTGTCCAAATGGGAGTCTATTCGTCTCGAATGAAAACTGCTACTACTTCAACAGCGGAAAATGATAATGTTCTACGGGTTCAAACGGGAGTTTGGCTGAATGAGAGGACATGGGAGGACGGTATTTGGTGAATCAAGTGTCAAGATGATTGCTAAAAAAAAAGTTGAAGAAGGCGATTCTAATGATAGTTAACATATAAAATGCATGATCTTATACATAATCGTGCACGTCGGTGTAGGATATGAGGTCCTTATTCGAAATGCCACAAGTCGCTAATATCGAGAAGTTAGTGTATCATTGTGAAGTTGAATCTAATGATAAAAAGATAAAATGGAAAAACCAAAAGGTCTATATCATGGCTTGAAGAGGTTTTGTTGTTGTAGGTCTTAGTCTGAGATTTGGACCACAGTGGCATCGATAGCCCCACACACGGTCACGGCGGGTAGTAGAAACCGCGATTAAGGATGAAAAGGAGCATGGGTTTGAAATCCCGGGCTCTACGCCACGATCAGAGACCGAGAAAGCGGGAGTGGAGTCGAGCATGGGTTTCAGGAGGGTTCGATAAGCAATTAGGGTTTATGGATTATTTATCTAAACCTTGATTGAGTTATATTAAGGCTTTAACTATTAAATTGACATGATTCTAGGTTGATATTGCTAAGAAATTGAAAGAAAGAATGAGATTATAAGGATTGTCGAATTTAGGTCAACCTTGGATGTTAATGAAAGTGATGTTGTTTGATTGGTTTTAATTGATTTAATGACATTACTTGAAATGCTTCAGAAGAATTAATGGAATTAAAAGTTGAATAGAAAATAGAGATGAGAGGTTAGGCAAAGAAGGTTTAGTGGAAATGCATTGGTTTTGATTTAGTTTAAGTAAATCAATGACCCATTGGATGAATTATCATAAATTGTTGAAAGAAAATGGAAGAAATTGAAGAAATAATTATGAATGTGTGACATGTAGGATTTGACCACCTTAGGAAGTATGGAAGGATTGAGTTTCCATTGATTTTTAATCAATTGAAAGTATTTACATGCCCTAATGGAATGTGTTAGAATTAATGTTTTGAGAAGAATTGATTAAGATATAAATGTAATTTTACTAGGTGAAGGGCATTATGGGTTTTACTTTAAGGATGCTAATGACGATGTAAGGCTTGCAAAGATGTTTATTTATGAGCCTTGATTAGTGGAAGTGAATTGGATAGTTGAACTTCATGATGAGGATGTTCCCAAGACAACGGTAGGAACAGTGCGGGCATTTTGTTTTTAGTCATGCTATTTGGACTTACGAATGCGGCCGGCTTTTTATGGATCTCATGACGAGGATTTTAGGCCTTACTTAGATCAGTTTGTTATCGTGTTTATTAATATCGCGATCTTTAGACGATGGAGAAGAACATGCGAGCACTTGGGGATAATTACGCAAACATTGTGGGAACACTCGGTTATATCACTAAACTCGATGAGGTGTCCGTTTGGCTCGGCAGTGTCGCCTTTTTAGGACACATAGTTTGCGGGAGGGGATCTCTCGGTGGATCCTGAGAGGTCGAAACTATGCGGGTGAAGCCTCCCTCACGAGTGTTACGGAGATGAGGTTTTCCTTGGTATAGCAGGATATTACAGGAAGTTTGTTGAGGGTTCTCGGGATCGCATTGACCCCGGCGCGAAAAGATGTTAAGTATGATTGGGTAGATGCACATCCTTGAGTTTTGAGGAGTTGAATGGAGTGCTTATTTGATTTTAGCTTTGCTCAATGGGAAAGATGGATTTGTGGTTTATAGTGATGCTTCCAAGCGAGGCCTTGGATTACATTTTGATACAAAATGATAGAGGTGATTGTATATGCCGCAGACTGACTAAAGCATGAGGAGGAATTCCCTTACACCACGACTTAGAGCTAGAAGCAGTCGTGTTTGCACTAAAAATATGGAACAGTACTTTTATGGTGATTCAGCAGGATCTTTGCAGGATCATAAAAGTCTTCCAAATATATTTTCACCCAAAAGAGTTAAACCTGAAGGCAGAAGATGAAACCCGGTGATTAAGGACTCATTTGTACTATCGAGTACCATCCGAGGGAAAGCTAATGTGATGGCTGATGCCTTGAGTAAGCGACCGGAAAGAAATTACTTTCTCACATGAGATCGGGTTATCTTCCTCTTGGTAGACACGAGAGCTTTAGAGTGTTGGAAGTTGAGAATTCAGGAACCTTATAGTTATTGGCATTTGCGTTTAGAACAGTGGGCCCGGCTTCCTAATGGATCAGTTCTATGGGGCGGTCCCTTGAGATCCCGCAAAATGATTAAACAAGGAAGAGATAGAAAAAGGAGAAGAATGTGGAGTTTCAAATTAGAGATGATGGCATGATAGTGAAAGGACCAGAGAATGTGTGTGCGGTATAGCGGCGAGACATTATGGAAGAAACATTCATCTAGTATGCTATCTCATCCAAGGTAGTACCCAGATATACAGGACTTTGAAAACATTGCGGTGGAATGGGATGAAAAATTGCTAGTTTCGTTTCCGGGTGCCTAACTTTTGTCGGCGAGTTAAATGAGCATCGAGAGGCTTGTGGGAGATACGATTCTCCGCATTCGTATGGGAATGGGAAAAGATTCTTATGGATTTTGTAATGAGTCTTCCGCGGACTCGGAAGCGACATGTGATGCAATATGGGTTATAGTTGATCGTTTAATGAAGTGCGCTCATTTTCCTGCAGTTAATGTTGGAGATTCTTTAGAAAAGTTAGCCCCAATTGGCGTAATGGTGGATTCAGTGAGATATTGGTTCAGTTTGAAATAGTTTGAGACAGGATTCGTTTGGGTTTTTGGGTTTCGACTGCATTTGGTGCCCCTCAGCGTGCGACCTTTGATGAGCTTCAAGTAATCACGGGCGGATAAACAATGCGAATATCAGTTCCAGAGATCATGGGACTGTGCAGATTGGGAGAGTGAGACACCCGTGGCTCACCCCGATGATTCGCATCTGATAGCGATTCTCCCGAGCCCGATATTAGTATGACCCATATGAGAGCTCTTTATGGGCCAATCTTCGAACTCCGATCTGTTGGGATGAGGTAGGCGAAAGGAAATTAGTAGATCTGAAATTATCCGTGACTTGTGATAAGATCAAAGTTATAAGGGATAGATTGAAAATTGCAAGTAGATAGAAAAGTTATGCGGACAACCGTCGTAGAGACTTGCAATTTGAGATAGGTGACCAAGTTTTTTGAAGATTTCACCTTGGAAAGGTGTGTTGTGATTTGGGAAACGAGGCAAACTTAGCCCAAGGTATATTGGACCTTATGAGATTATGAGCAAGGTGGGGCTAGTAGCTTATAAGTTGAAGTTACCCCCAGAGTTATCAAGGATTCATGATACATTCCATGTATCGATGTTGAGGAAATATATCCCAGATCCTTCACATGTATTGAGAGGAACAACCGGTCACGAGTTAAAGAAGACTTGACTTATGAAGAGATACATTGCAGATTGTAGATTGCAAGGAACAGGTGTTGAGAAGCAAAGTGATTCCGTAATTAATGCTATGGAGGAATCATGAGAGGGAAGCGACTACTTGGGAGCAGGCTGAGATCGACGTCATTACCCTCAATTATTTTTCCAAAGCCAGGAGTATTTTCCTTTCCTTTCTTTGGAGTTTAGTTTATTCATTCGTGTGAAATGTTCTAAGAGAGGAGGATTTTGTAACACCGGGTCCAGGAAGTGTCTGGTACATGATCTTTTGTAGGGGGTGTATAAGAGCAGCCAAATGTCACATAGTAGTATTTTGGAGACTAAAATAGGAAATGATAGGAAATGATAATTTATGGTATGAGCATAGAATTATAATAGTCATTAAGCAAAAGGATATCAAATCATAAATCAAGTTAGAGATGGGCCCACCATACAGAATTTCAAATTCTGATTGGAAAGTGAAAAAAATGAGGGTTATTTGCAAATTAAAAGGGAAATGTTAAAATAATAAAAGGAGAAAAACAAAAGCCAAAAAAACATTCATTTGGTCTTCAAAGGCTAGGGTTCACGCGTGAGAGAAAGGAAAAGGGAGAAAAGGAGGAGAGAAAGAGAGGAAAAAAAGAGAGAAAGGGAAGAGAAAATGGTGGAGCAAGGTGGGGATCTTGATTTTTTGCCTCGCCCCGAAACTTTCCCGAAGTGCTCTACAAGTGGTAGCAGGAGAGGGTAAAGGAAGCCAAGAACAAGTGAAAAGGATTTGTCGGACGGGAAGCGGGGTCGACGGGAAAGCGCGGAGTTGAAGCGGTGGCTTTGTGAGTGAAAATGATATTTTTGAAAATTGAGTTTTAAGTGAATGGTTTTAATGTTAAATTGAAGAGTTTAATGGAAATGTTTATGTAAATGTTAAGGCATATGGAAATGTTTTATCTTGCATCAATATATATTTATACTAAATTATATTTGTATGCATATATTCTGATATTGAAAGTTTAAAAATGTGTAAGAATGCATATGTATATTTGCATATATATATATATGAGTTTTCATGATAAAGTAAAGGATTTACAGCAGATTTATAAATGTATTTTGATAAATGTTTCTTGATGGTTACCCCTAACCCCATATAATTTGTTATAGTGATATCGGCCGAGGTACCTTAAGTGTAAGGATTTAGAGGGTAAAGTTATAGGTTACTAAGCGGGGAGGAATTAGATTAATACAGAGTAATATCCTTGCACGTGATAAGGTGCTATGGCCCGGAACCTGGCAGCAGCGTGAGTTTCTCGCGTAGTGGTTATGAGAGCCCGGAATGTGACATCCCTCCCCGTCGGTACCAGCGTCGGTGTGTTTATTCCCCGGGTTTCAGCCAGGAAAGAAGAAAGAAAGAAAGAAAGAAAGTTTGAGGCATAAATGTTTAAGGCATAAATGGATTTTAATGTATAAGTATTTATTATCAGAAAGAAAGAAAGTTTAAGGCATAAATTGATTTTAATTGTATAATTATGTATTATTTTGATATATACTGGAAATGTTATCTTAATGATAATGTACACTCTTGGCTTAAAACAATTCTTTTCCATATGTTTCCAAAACATTTTTCGAGGGACCAAGGCGGTGTCTGGGTAGAGTACCCTCTGCCGCGGTGGAGTCGAGCCATCGAGAGGCGACATGTGAACTGCATTGTATAAATAGTTTGCATATTTTATATGTCAAATGGTTTGTCATGTATATATGCATGTAATAGTATATTTTGAAAGGAACTACTTAGGTGGTCGGCTTAGAGTCATATTTCAGGCAAATCTTTTTATAAGCTGTGCATGGAATTGAAGAAGTTTTGAATGTTTGATGATTAAAAGATAAATATATAGTATATATATTGTGTTGATTGAGTTGTGGGCAGAGGTCTAAAGCGGAAGTTGAAAATTTGAAGATTAGAAGTGTTTTTAAATGCTTATGGGAGAAAGTATTTGTAAATTTGGGAAAGTCCAAGCAGAGGAAACTCTAGCCGATTTTTTACGAAAAAATCTAAGTGTTTGAAAAAAGAAAAGAAAAAATTTTACCACTTAAGCCAGCATTATTTTCTAAAAGATAGCAAAGGATTGTAAAGGGTTCACTCCATGGATTTTATTTGATAGTTTTGAGAAAAAGTTTCTATATCCATTGGAGTCTTGGGAGGGTCCCCTAGGGTTCATGAGAGGTTAATCCGAATTACAAGGATCCTTCTAGCAGTGTGTCCTAGGGTTTCGGAGGATGTCCAAAAGATTTTAAATGTAAACAAATATTTTGTTTTGAAAATAAATTCTCATACATGACAAGTTAAGTATGTAAGGGAGTTGGTGAGGACTCGGGGCATTGACAAGGCATGTAGACATTCAAGTAGAATCATGCATTTTCTTGAATGTGTTTGGTTGCCATTACATGTGCACTTAGGTGGGGAGTAACCCATGTAGGAGAATTCAACTATTGGGCATTGCTCACCCTTTTGAGGGAAAATTATTTTAGGAACTGAAGGCGCACCAGGGGATGGAACGCATTCGAGGTCTTAGAGACGAATAGATGGCCCTATGTGGCCTTATTATGGATTTTTGTAAAAATCTGGGTAAAAGACCCCGTTTTGGATAATTTGTAAATAAAACAAATTGTAAATAAATTCCTTTCGGTATAAAATATACATTTTGACGAGCATGGATAATGGACCCGATTGAGTCATTTTACTCATGTATTGGTCTCATGATATGAGACACACAGGTTTCCGCAGGTTGACGGTGGTCAACGGGACCCTCGGGATCGGGGCGTCACAAATGGTCTTAATTAAAATTTAAAATAAAACAAAATAAACTTAAATGTGTTTGTTTCCAAGGAAGAATGAAATGAGGTTTGTCGGTGTCTCTTCAATCTACAACAAAAATGTTCATAATCAAAAAGTTAAAAGATAGAACGTTAGAGCAAAACCCGGATAAAATTAAAAACAAATTTATACATTTTCATAAACTAGGAACTATATAGGTATTTTTTAATTATTATTATTATTTTAAATTTCCACGTCTTCTTCAATTGTCCACGCATAACCACATAGGGTTTCTTTCTACCTTTATTGTGTCTCTTAGGCGCAGGAAACTCTATTCTTAGCTGAATTCATACTGATTTTCTTGTACAAACGATTCTCCCCGTTATGCATGACACTTCATTCGGTATAACAAATTTACCGGCTTGATTTCTTGACAGTTGAACCCCACCCGTCCCACCATATCTACGGTGGCGGTGGCCACAACCACTGCTCTTTAATGATGATGCTGCAACATATATCCTCCTCCTCCTCTGCCTCCATTATTGGTCGGAAAATTCTCGGCCATTCCGACGTTTTCGGTGAAAGGCTACAATTCGTAAACATCGAGATTCATGGAAGACCCATATGTGAAGTTTTCGAAGGGATCCAAACAAGCGATTTGAACTCCTAATTGGAGGGGTTTTGAGGAGGCATTGGCGGGAAACTGATGATCTAGATGGTGGAAATCTTGGAAGAGAGATTTTGATGAACAAGGTTCTATGGAAAACCCACCATCTCCTCACTCCGCCCATATAAGGTGGTTTAGACATTCTCGAGTGAAGACATTCTTGCTAAGAGAAGCGGGTTTTCCTTGTACTTTGTCAAAATCCATGAGAGAGGAAGAAAAGCACGGAAGCGAGAAAATTTTGTGTGTGTGTTTTTTTTTTGGAGCTACTAGGTTTATGTGTCGTTGTCCTTACTCCTTACTCCTTAATAGGTATGAGAATGGGGAAAGCATTTACTATTAGTTGGGTTCGTCTTGGCCATTGATAGGGATTAATCCAATGATCAGGATTGCTCCACTGTTGTGACTTTTAAGTTCTGTATGGGTAGTGGGACAGTGGGCCCTACTAAATTTTCCAATTTGGTAAAAAAGGCCAAAGGGATGAGTCTTTGTTTGAGACAACCCACAGAGACCTCACACGACTCAGTTAGTGCGATTTATTTACAACTTGCTTACCTGGCATCCTTCCATTGGATCGATTTGTGTAATTCCGTATTCCATTTTAGGGTATTTCCGTCATTACGCTTCAACTTTCAAAATAGCTACCCAATCAGATCTTGCCGGTAGCGTCAGCAATGAGTTTGGGAGAGACACTCTGGGGATTTGTACGAAACATGCAAATGCATGACAAAAAATTTTCAACACATGGTAAAAATGCCGAAAGACAGTGAATTAACTATTATGTGAAATGATTGTTTTACCCCTACCTTGTAATAGCAATATATTTTAGGAAAAAAAATACAAAAATATCCTTCAGCATTCATTCTCTCAGCCTCAGCTCCAACATCACTTTTATTTTTAATTAAATTAGTAAAGTAGGAGTTTGAATACAATTATCATTTCTATTATTTTCTCATGTTTCAAATAAATATTAATTAATTATTTTTTATCTGATCTGTTATATTCTATTGATATTTAATAATTATTTTTGTGATTTTTAGAAAGAACAAATTAAACAAATTATCCATAAATTTATGGAGAAAGTAAGGGATTGTAACTCAAATAGAATTTGGTGTAATGAAATATCTAGTAAGCAATTAAGGTTAGTTCTAATTAAGGGAAACATTATTAAGAAACGTCAATTTTATTAGCCATGATTCTCTCCTAATTACAGTCAAGGTAATATTGATAATTTTCATATCCTTAAATTACTGCTGACAAATGGTCTTAATTAAAATTTAAAATAAAAAAATAAACTTAAGCACAATGTTGTTTTCCAAGGAAGAATGAAATGTGGTTTGTTGGTGTCTCTTCAATCTGTAAGACCTGAGAAATTTAAATTTATGGAAAAAGGGTAAAATTGTAATTTCGGTAAAAAAATTCCAAAATTTATTCTCTAGATCTCGGATGGTGAAACAGATTTCACCGTTGGAGATAGATCTTGAAATCTGCTTCTACGTAATTTCATGGTCAAAGGCAGACCCGGAAATTTACGTTTTTCGAGACATGCGAGTTTGGTGCGAAAAATGACTTGAGATGTGACAAAAGTCACATATAACCTTTTATGTTATACATGTTCCATAGTGGAGGCTCATGAGTGGAAATGGACCAGTAGGGATAGTGCCAAATGGTAAAAATCTAGAATAAGGGACAAAATGGGCATTATTTAGAAGTTTAAAGGAAAAAGACAAATAATGAATAGTGTAGTCTTCTTGGATTAAAGGAAAAAAGAGGAAAAACGGCAGTGGGCTGGGGGGAAGATGCAAAAACGGAAAATAGTGATTTTACAGAAGGGCATCGCCTATACAGATTTCGGAGATAAATAGTCGAGTCTTCGGGACTAAGAAGGAGAGAAAGGCGCTCTACGCGGAGAGGCTTACGCGTGGACTCCGGTTTTAGGGAGTTTCGTCAAACTCCGAGAGGTAGGGGTTTCATCCTACTTGGGTTTTACACTTTATTTAAGTGTTTTATAATGTTTTGGTTGGTTTGAGGCTTTGAACGGCCGTTTGATCAGTCAAAAAACTTGGGACCGAAATGTGGAATTTTTTTTTAAATTATTTGGACAGTCAGGTGACCTTTGCATGGACTATTTTGGGTCATTTGAGTTGATGTTGAATAAAATGTATTGTGATGTGTATATAGTAGGAAGTAGTCGTGAAGTCGGGTTCTAAAGTGAGTAGATGATTATTGAATTGGCCGGGAACGGTAACTTGAGGGTTCGTATTCGTATAAATAGTGTTCACAAAATAATTTTGTGAAATAATGTGTTAGTTGAGTAATTCAAGTTGAATTGCCGTGTTGTCTTAGCCCAAGTGAGCTAATTTTTGGTGTAATGAATTGTGAAATTACATGACATGTTTGTGTGATTTAAATTATGTGAATATATGCATTATTATATATTTACATGTGTTATATAATTGTATTGGAATTGACATCATGCATTCCATATGCACTGGGGCACCCTAGAACAATAGGAGTGAGTGCATGAGGTGATTCTTGAGAGAATGGTTTCGGAGGGTTGACTAAATAATAATAATTATCGGAGGGTAGTCCATATAAAATATCAATCGTCGGAGTCGGCCCAATTGATATACATCGGAGGGTTGTCCACTAAATAGAATATCGGAGTCGGTTCACTACTTATATCGGAGGGTTGTCCATAAATAAAAACAAACATCTTTGTTGAAAATAAGGTTTCTCATACGTGGCTTAGGCAAGTGTGAGGGAGTCGGTGAGGACTCGGGATATGAGTTGATCATGTAGACATTCAAGTAGGATCACGCGTTTGTAGATATCATTTTCATTGGAGCATTGCATATGCACTTAGGTGAAGAGTAGCCCAATTAGGGTGATTCAACTACTGAGCATTAGCTTACCTGTCGAGGATATTATTTTCGGTACGGGAGCGCCTGAGACGGCTCATCATAGAGGCCGCTTTAGAAGAAAGTCGGGTTGTGGTTTTGGTTTTATTATGTATACATGTATTAGAATTCTAGAATTTTGATATATGTTTGTATAAGAGTGAATTATCAACTCTTGAACCATGAGATATGTATTTGGTTGGGATATATTGGTTGAGTGATGATGCAGGGGCCCAAGTGGCCATTATTTACTCTCATTTAGACCCTATGTGGTCGTTGGATGTGTTGGGACAGGTTATGTACTAAGGGTAGAAGCTCCCGTACAAAAGGAGACTGGAATTTTAGTGAGAGATGTCAGATGTGGCATTCAGGAATGTTTCAGCGAGGTTGACGGGTAGTCAACGGACCCCTGGGATTTGGGGCGTCACACAATCTACCGGAAAATATGTTCTTAATCAAAATTTAAAATAAATTTATATGTGTTTGTTTCCAAGGAAAAATGAAATGAAATGGGGGTGGTTTGTTTATGGGTGCCTTCTTTACTTCACAATGCATCAATGAAGCCATATCATCATGATCATCAGCAGGAGGGGGACTAGACATCTGATTCAGAAGAGATTCAATACTGCAATTCTCCTGAAATAAGATTGCATCAAAGGAAAAATCGGGGACCTCCTTGTAGTCGTAATCGGGGACTATGCTGTCGATCGGGCAGAAGTCGGGGAGCTTAGGCTTGTTCATGGAAGGTCTTAGTAGAGTAGAGTTAGGTGGCATGTTATTGCATTAAGGTTTTACGATGGTCTAGTCTTTGTCTCTTAGTTCCAAGTTAGGCTTTGAGTAGTTACGGAAAGGGTGCTTTGTCTTGGATATTAGAGCGACATTTCCTCCTTGAGAGTTATCTTCTTTTTTATATTCCAATGGTTTTTTATGGAGTTTTCGGTTCTTCCAGGCAACCTCTTTGCAATTTCCGCCCACTTGTTTCCTATTTCTGCATGGGCTTCGATTAGAATCTTGTCCTCCTCTTTACTCCATATGTACTTCTGCGTATCAAAAACTGCACCTGTGATATATGATTCCACTTCTATATGTATATATAGATGATGGTCAATGGTGGGATGGACCTAGAAAATATAGTTAGGAGTGTGATGACTAAGTATTTTACCTTCCAAATTTGAGGTCAAGGGTTCAAACGCTTATGTAGGTCTGCAACTGATGATGGTCAAAGTTTTAAAAAGACCGCTTAAGATATAACCATAGGGTCCCTAGTTATAGTGTCTCATATTTTAATACATGCATTCTATTAAAAAATTTGCATCTGAGCTTTGTTCTTTTTTTTAAATGTTTTATTCACCAAATGTTTAATTTTTTTTAAGAATAAATTAGATTTTTGAATAGTAATTCTGAGTTTTACTTCACTCGGGCATGTGTCTTATGTTGCGCCTTAAGCATTAGTAGCTATCGAGGCTTTTGGAACTATGATGATTCCATATATTTACTTTTTTCTACCATAGGGACAGAAAATAAGTATATAATTAATCTCCCATGAGAAAAGCTAATATTTATGTTCCATTTGGGAGTATGAGTGTCTTATTCATGTATATATTTTCTATATGGTGATGTATGCATGACCCTTATGGTAGGGAAAGGGAGACATAATTTTTTTCTAATTAAGCTTCTGAATTTGGAATATTGGATGGCTAACAAACAAGAGATGGTGGAAGACATTAATATCAAGGCATTTGGGTAATGGACATAAGGTTTTTGATTCAGTGGAAGGAAAAAAACCCGTATTCACATTAATATATCTTATTTTCCCATCAAGAAAACAAAATCAAGAACTTAATACCACCCATTACAAAAACCATGATACGCTCCAACTAATTATCAATAGATTTAGAAATTTTTTTCCTTTTCTTTTGCTACCTAGTCAATGGCGGGCAAGAAGAAGAATCATACTTTGCATATTGCATACGCCCTTCTTCATCAACGGGTAGTGGAGTTATAAGCACTACTAGGCGTGGTGGAAGAGCACTCACACTAATCGGTGTTTCGAGACGGAGTGAGAAGCGGGCTAAAGATTATCATAAAAATTTGATTTATATAATAATTCGGATGTTTCTAACATTAATTTTATTGACTTTTATCAATCTTTTGTTGCCCTGCTCGGGTGTACAATTCAGAGGTGCTGTTTAGAGTTAGTGCTTGGTGCCACATTGGTTAAGCATGCAAGAATGGAAGATTTACATATGAAGTTGGAAGACTAGCCATAACCCATCTGAACTTTTAAAGAAGAAAGTTCTTGGCTAATATATATGCATCCTTGAACTACCAAACAAAGATTATGATGATGAAGAATAAGAAATTTCTAGCATTTCATGCATTGTCTTTGCATACCACGATATAGTCTCTTGAGTTCTGCTAACACCTAATGATCTTGATCGTTAAAACACTAGAAAATTCTTAGTGGTGAGTGAATCCAGGGATCCCTAGTACTTTTGTATGCTATTTCTCCAATTAGTGGTAATGCATTAGCTGAGTGATCAATTGCAACCAAATACAATTGTTAGATATAAGAAGTCTTTCATATAACAACTTGCATACATTGAGCATTTTTTATTTCTTTTTAAGTAGGACTTTTTTTTCTATTGGTTGGAAAACAAAATTCTACTATCTCTTTCTATACCAGATATTGCTACGCCAGCTGGAGCCGAACTCAGACATCTCATTATCTGATAAACAAAGTGAAATGTGGAGTTTGAAACATGGAAACCTTTTTTTTTTTTTTATAGGCAACATGGAAACCATATATTAGACATGAGATTTTAACATAGCATATGGAATGTAGGATTCCAACCTTCAATTGATGGATTATTTGACACACCCCCACCCCCACCCCCTACTAGGGGCAGGTGTGCCGGCCACTCCACAGAAATCCCCAGCCGTTAATTCTAACGACTAGAAAATCCTGTGAAGCGAAGCCGTATTGCTTGCTTAAAACTCGTATAAAACTTTTTCCTTTTCTTCGTGGTGTAAAATCTAGGCAACATATGGCTTGCACTAAAGGACATATTCAAATCACGTAAACACAATTTACACTATTCCAAATATGGCAACCCATTGACGTTCATTGAAGAGCCTCGGGCTGTTGTTTCACAACCTTCATGCTATTGTATATACTTCCATTATACAAATTCAAGTAGCATTTTAGCACAAGATATTAATAACATTGATACAAAAATCTGGGAATCTATCATTTCTAGTGTCGGCATGCTATTACCTGAAAATAGTTTTAAAAACAACAACCTGTGGGCTGCGGAGCTCAATTTGGTCTTATACTTTATAAAATGTTTGTTTTTAAGAAAACATCTCAAAAGCTGTAAAACTCTCTTTTACAAGATATTTTCTGAAGGAAGCCTTTGCTTACTGTTTTTCTTTGCTTTAAAAGTTCCTAAACTTTTCATAACTTGTGCTTGCTTTAAAAAGTTTCACAAAACTTTTCGCCAAATCTGGCTTTAAAAGTTTCCAAAACTTTTATAAACACGAACTGGGCTCAATAAGCTTGCTTTAAAATAAAAGCGAGCTGGGCTCAGGCTTGTTTAAAATAAACGAACTGGGCTCAAGCCCATTCTTTTAAAATAAACACGGGAGCCTGGGCTAGACCGTGCACCAATGGCTGATTTCAAAACTGTATAAAACATGCTTATAAATCATCAGCGGCTGGAGGCCTTTCACCTTGCTGTACCACAGTGAACACGGGGCACGGGCATCGGCGGAGTCTTGGGTGGAAGGACCTAGGTCCACATCACCTAGGTGGAAGAGCCTTGTCTCTATTCCCCTTTTTCCGGTAAATATGGTGGAATTGACCTTGGTCTCCGTCACCATAATTTAGCTAGCAACGTTAACTTTATGCTCTGATGCGTACGGTCTCCTTTAAATGCCATGATGCATGAACTAAGTTTGCCGACCAAGAAAATCTAAAATGTATGAATGATATCCTAACACCACCGTGCACGTACGGAATACTTCTGACCGGTATGCTTGCTTATGGCTAGGGATTTTCATTAGGCCTGTTTTATAAAATATATTTTGTTTGCTTGCTTGCTCTTTGAAATATGGTTTTACAACTCAAAACCATTGCTTGCTTTTTAAAAGTATGGTTGAATACATCAAAACCATTACTTGTTTTCTTCTCCCATATGGTTTACATCAAAACCATTATTTTCTTGCTAAACTCATTGCTTGCTTTAAAATATGGTTTACCATCAAAACCATTAAATACCCATGTAAGCTTGGAGTTTATAATAATACACTAGTATTTGAAAATTAGGTTTAGAACACTCACCTTTCCTCTTACAAAGCTTGAGCACGACTCCACAACTTTCTCGCCTTTTCTTTTAGCCCACACACTAAAAAGATTACGGCGAAGACATTAATCGCCTGCGTAATCACGTAAACTTAACGTACTTCATAAACTTTGAGTCACTAACATTTACTCACACTCAATGAATATCGGCGAGGTACGCTATGTTTTTCATTGAGTTCCAATCTTCTTTGAACCTCTCTTAATCATTTAGTAAGGTTCCTATACTAACGGTGTATGAATTTGGGCTTAAATATGAGAAACTACAAAAATCTGGGCTTTTGGACACTGTGGTACCGGTACCACTATGTTTGGTACGGTACGAACACATTACGTATGGTTGTCTTGGGGCTCACTTGTCTTAGTCTGGGGTACCAATTGGGATACGTATGGTGAGTACAGGTACCACCTTTGTTTGTACGGTACCACCTCATGGTTTTTGCCCATAAATGCTGCCTTTGCCCTCTTTAATTATATGCTCTTATGCAACTACATTATAATACCTCAAAGATCATTATGGAATCTAACACCAACAACTCCACAACACTTGAATTGATGATTTGGAACTTCTTATTACCAACCCTAGGTAAAAAAATTCCAGAATTTAACCCAAGGTCACCAATTCATACAACCCATAGAATTTTGATGGTTACATGTTTATTCCTATACCAATTAAGTTTTACCCACATAACTTCCAAAAACTCTGGGTTAGGATGATCTCTCCCCAAAACCCTAGAACAAGGAGCAACTAATCTCCATACCAAAACCCTAGAAATCCAAAATACACATGATTCCAACACAAAAACATACTCCCTTCTTCTTCCTCTTCTTCCTCTTCTTCCTCTTCTTTTCTCTCTTCTCCATGGTTTCCCTAGCATAATGAGACCAAAAATAAATTTTGGTTTGTCTCACCTCTATTTATAGTCTCATGTTTCCCCTAATTGCAATTAAGTCCTTAGTCACTTTAATATTTGCACATCAACTTTTGTTATTTTCATAAGGGCCTCTCATCTTCTCAAATTATGGTTTTCATATCCTTTTAGAAAATTACAACTTTACACCGCTTAACTTCTAGCATAACGATGGGTTGATAAATTTATCATTTCACCCGTTTCATCACGAACAACAACTCCCAAAATAATACAATGACACTTGGTGCCGCCTACGGTTACTCGTGCATTACACCTTCCTGGAGACGGGCGTTACACTATTCTTGAGATTGTCCTTGTACTCTTGGCTAGAACATGTTGTGAAGCAGAGAAAATTCAATTTTTCTAAGAAAGGGTAAAACAGTAATTTGGGTGGAAAATCCGGAATTTTTCTAGATCTCGGATTACAAAACGGACTTCACCTTTGAAATCGTCTTGCGAAATCTAGCTACCACGTCGAATTCCGTTGAATTTCGAGATAGTCGGAATTTCACGTTTTTCGAGGCATCAAGGGTAGTACAGGACACTTGTCACGTGTTGAGTGGCTCACAGTGCGCCATGTGTCAAGTGTAGGATGAGTCAAACAATGAGCTCAAGTGGGTCCCATAGGAGACATGTGGCAACACATGGTTAGGTGGAAATCCAAGTGAATGGATATGGTGATAAAAGGAAATCCAAGGAACCACTTAGAGCTTGACACTTGGCAAGTGAGAGGAAGTCTCACTTGACCCCATTCTTGGCCCAACCGGTTTGGGAGAGAAGGAAAAGAGAGAAGAAGAGGTTAAAATAAATTTTCTAACCTGCAGATTTTTAAATTGATCGGTCCAGTCATATCCGTGAGGCAAGAGCCAAAGTTGATCCCATTGAAGGCTCTGGCGTGGGTGCGGGATTGTGGAGTTTGACAACTCGGGAGGTAGGAGTGTTCTCCTACCCGGTTATTTCTTGTTTAAATGCCATAAAAATGGTTTTGGGAGTTGTAGTAGAGAATGGTCATGTGTTGAATCCCAAAGTAAGGGCGAATGCTTGATGAGGGCGTCATGGGGTCAAGTGATTGGGATTTGTTTAAGCAGTCATGAACTAATTTTGGACTGAAATTATCCATGTGAAATTGCTTGCTTGTTATTGCTTGATATGAATAACATGTTTGATGTGTGGAGAATGAGATTGTTGATGCATGCTAAATTGATGTGTTAACATGATTGCTTGAATTATATGAAATATAATTGTGTAAGAATCATTAGAATTGAAGATATGAATTGGCATCATTGGTTCATGTCGCCACACGCAGATTGCGCGTTGAAATTAGAGATTGTGGGTGCACGGTATGGTTGTTCACCATTCTTGGTGAATGAGTGATGAACTCGTATTTTGGACGACGTCCAATAAATGACTCATGGTTCAAAACATAAAGTGAAATAATAATTAATGTGTGTTGGGTGAAGCAAGAAGGGGGTCGTTAATCTCCTCAGGTGAAAAGCCTGGAACATGGGTATAAGAGATCGTAGCGTGAAGTAAAATTTACGTATGGAGTGTAAAAAGATTTACGGTGTAAGCCCGAAAAGTTATGTTGCCTAAAATTAAGACACACGATTAACACACACCAGACTTGAGTTGTGTGATAGAATTCGGAATTGACAGGATGGGTTGCCCATTAGCCTTGCGGTGGGTATTGGTGACGATAAGGGCTCGACCATGTGTATCATTGTTTCACCGGTGGCGGTCGTCACACTTGGCATAGGCATGTGTGAGGGAGTCAGTGAGTGACTCGGGATATGGGCATAATGACATATGACATTCATGTAGACATTTTACTTGGATGTGTGGACATTTGTGATGGGTACAGGCATGTGTATTTTAGGTTGGGAGTAGCTTATGTAGGAAAATACAACTACTGGCCATTGCTCACCCCGTCGTGGGATCCCTTTTCGGGTATAGGGAGTATTAAGGAAGACTGCGCCCACTAAAGGCTGCTTTTGAGAAGAATTAACTCATGTTTGATACATGTAATAGGAGTGTAATTGATACATGTTTGTATATGAGTATAATTAACTCTTGAAACTATTGTAATATAGTTAATTATATTTTGGTGAGTATAGATATATGGGCCTGACGTGGCCATTTTTACTCATGTTTGAGTCTCGGGTAGAGAGACACTCATTTTGTGCCATTAAGACACTCAATGGCTACATGTATTCCGTGAGTTGACGGGTGGTCAACGAACCCCCGGGTTTAGGGCTTCACACATGCTGCCTTTCACTGGTCCTCCCTGTAAGAGCTAAATCATTTTCCCCAAAAGCATTGTTGCAACGGGAGGTTTTAAAGCCACGAAAGAAGCCATATAGCAGCTAACGGGGATGAGCTACAGATATGAAATGTCTTTGTTGCAATGTAAACAAAATTGCAAAATGAAACGCTGCACAAAGATGTAATATATTGTCACTAAATGCCAAGCAAACCAGGAGATTAGCTTAATCTTCCACAAAAAATTTAGATGTCCCCTTAATAAGAAATATTCAACCTATGATATATAAAATGCCAAACATGAATGAAATAAACCATTAGCTCACAGTCAATAAGCGATAAAAAAACTTATCCCAATGACTAGTTTGTTTGAAAGAGGAGTGTGGTAGATTCGAGAAGAGCTCCTTGGATTTCTTTTGGGGCCTCTGGCTTCTTCAATTTAAAAGCTTTATGAAGAGCTTCTAGACTATAGACTATCTTTCAAGTGTCTAGCTTCACTAGTTTGAAGCTTATGTAAGGAGATTTCTTGACTATTTTGAGTTGCTAAAGATACAAGAGTTCCTTTGTTTTTGTTTTTGTTTTGTTTTGTTTTCCATATTTAAGGAAAATAGATCTGTTAAGAAGGCATTAAAAGTCTACCCTTATAAGTCTAATATTTGTCCTTTATGGGAAAAATTTTTGTTAAAGATTTTTACAGAGTCAATGAATATTAGAATCCCAACAACAGTGGATGAAGATGTGTTCCACATATGTGTGTGATCATGTTTGCATAGACAACACCCGATTAAATGGACTCTAGACCCTCTCTTGGTGGTTGATTAATGACATCTTACATCGGCCTCCCACCCAGGCTCGTGATCTTTGATGTTGCCCTCGGAATCAGACTCCTTATCAGAAGGATGTCACACTTATGAGATGACGAGACATGTAATAGGATTTGAACTAGGAACATCCCTTTCTTTGAGATCATCCATTGACATATTTTGCAATAGCACAAGTATACATGCTAAATTCATTTCAATTTAGAGCGCCCTAATAATCATATCGAATATCTTGATATCAAACGCCCTAAATTTCTTTTTTTTTTTTTTTAATAGGCAAAGGGAAATTCATTGAAAAGGAAAATGAGTATACGAGGGCATACCAAAAAGGCCCGAGGCCAAGGTGCGAATTTCTAGAAAATTCTAATTTTCTAAAAATGGATAAAATGGTAATTTTGATTCGAAATCTAGAATTTTCTAGATATTGGATGTGAACGAGCCATTCATTGGAATCATCTTGCCGAGAAATCTATTACAGTTGAATTTCGAAGACGATTGGAATTTAATTTTGAGGCAGGGTGGTGCAGGGACACTTGGCACATTGTGAGTGGCTCAGAAGTGCCACGTGTCATGTGCAAAATAAAGTCAAACATGAGCTAAATGGGACCCATAGAGACATGGCAACATGTGATTAGGTGAAAATGTGGTAGATGGATAAGAGGATAAGGAAATCTAGAGCCAATGAGCATTGGACATCCCTGACAAGTAAGGAGGACAATTCTCTTATTAACATTAGCCGGATTGGATGGGGAAAGAGAGGAAAATAGAGAGAGAAAGAAAAGGAGAGAAGAAAGGATTTTAGAGAGAGAGAGTCAAGCATCTGCATATTTCCACTGTGTCAGTCCATCAGTCCGGCGGGGAGCCGAGCGAAGTTGATTCGCTGCAAGAGCTATGTGTAGGCACCGATGTGTGAGTTTTAGCGAATTCGGGAGAGTAGGGGTTTTCTCCTACTTGATTTATTCTTGGCTAAAAGCCATTTTTAATGGTTAAGCGGGATGTTCGGGGCTGGAATGATGATTCATTCGGTCCCAAAACTGTTAAGTGGTGAAATCCTAGAGTGGTTTGGGCCCAGTCCCGACGGTGGATTATGTGTTTCTTGTATCTTTGATATGTTGTGCTATGTTTGCATAACATGTTTTGTTGGTGTGATTCTTTGGCTTGATTCAAGATGGGTTGCGGATCGTTTATTAGCCCATGTGAGCTAATTTTGGTGTTAGTGCTATGAATGAATAACATGTTGTTTGTGTATGATTTTCGTTAATATATACATGCGTAATATATATTAACATGAATTATTGTGAAATGGCATATTGCATTTCATATGCACCAAGGTAACCTAGAACAGTAGGTATGGGTGCATAACATGAAAAACATATGGTTGTAATCGTTTCATGGGAAGATTTTCTGAAGAATTGCCTTGGAGAGTTGTCCAATAGTTCATCTCGGAGGATGACCCATGACTGTTTCGGAGAGTTATCCAGCAATTCACCTCGGAGGGTTGTCCAATAGAATTTTATCGGAAAATTGGTATTATGTTTTCAAAAACAAAAATCTTTTGTTTTGAAAATAGTGTTTCTCACACTTGGCTTAGGCATGAGTGAGGGAGTTAGTGAGGACTCGAGATGTAGGAAGGGGTGAGTCTCATTCTCATCCATAACATGTAGGCATTTGAGTCAGGATTTGTATGTTTTACTTGAATGTTTGGTGTGCCATTGCATAAGCACTTAGGTGGGGAGTAACCCAAGTAGGAAAATTAAACTACTGGGCATTGCTCACCCCGTCGTGGGATCCCCCTTTCAGGTACAGGGAGTATTCAGGTAGACGGCGCTCCTTAGAGGCCGAGATTATGAAGCGGGTCGAACTGTGGCCTTGATTCATGTTTTGTGTATATATTAGAACGAACTAGTTTTAATATATGTTTTGTATTAAGAGTGATGTAATAACTCTTGAATTTATAGAAATGTATGGTTTTGTAACTGTATGGACGAGTATGGATGATAGGCCCTATTGGGTCATTTACTCATGTATGGGTGAGTAAGGATGATGGGCCCTATTGGGCCATTTTACTCATGTATGAGTCTCATGATATGAGATACACAGGTTTTCGCAAGTTGACGGTGGTCAACGGGACCCCCGAGTCGGGGTGTCACAGTTTTACTTCACTCAAGCATGTGTCTTATGTTGCGCCTTAAGCATTAGTAGCTATCAGAGGCTTTTGCGGCTTTTAGAACTATGATGATTGCATATATTTCCTTTCCTAAAAGAAGGAAAAGTGAGCATATCTAATTAATCTCCACAAGAAAACCCTAATATTTTATGTACCATTTGGGGGAGGGGGTGGGGGTGGGGGTATGAGTGTTTATTCATGTATATGTTATATATATATGATGATGTATGCATGACCCTTATGGTAGGAAAGGAGACTATAATTTTTTCTAATTAACCACAGATTTGGAATATTGGATGGCTAACAAACAAGAGATGAGTGGAAGACATTAATATCAAGGCATTTGGGTAATGGACAAAGGTTTTGATTTAGTGGAAGGAAAAAAAAACCCTAAGTATATCTCGAGGATATATATATATATATATATATATATATATATATATATATATACCTATATATATATATATATATAACTCTTCTTTCTCTTCTTATATATATATATATATATATATATATATATATAAATAGAAATCATCAATAGATTGTGAACATAAAATCAAAAATCAAAAATCTCGAATCGAGAAGGAAGAAAGAAAGACAAGAAACCTTAATGTTGAACTTTGGAACAGTTTGTGCCATCTCTCTTGCACTACTTTCATATCCTCCCTACTTTCAACATTTGAGAAATCGAGACTCCATTTTCCTCGCTCATACCGCCTGATTGAATCAACAGTCTTCATGCATGAGAATGAGAAAACACGTTATCAAAGACATACATTAGAACAAAAACCCAGATTAAAAAAAAATATATACATTTTCATAGAGTAGAGAGTTATATAGATCTTTTTATTATTATTATTTTTAAATTTCCCACCTATCTTCTTCAATTGTCCACTGCCCCTTAACCACATGGGGTTTCTTTCTACCTTTGTGTGTCTTTTGGGGTGTCAGAGAAACTCTGTTCTTAGCTGAATTCATACTGATTTTCTTGTACAAACAATTCTCCCCCGTTATGCATGACACTTCATCCGGTATAACAAAGTTTATCGGCTTGATTTCTTGACAATTAAACCAGCCGCTCACGCCCACATCTCCGTGGAGGCGTGTATGATCGCCGCTCGATGATGATCTTTGCAACGGATATCCTCCTCTCCTCCTCTACCTCCATTATTGGTTCGGAAAGAATTCTTAGCCATTCCAAACGTTTTTATTGAAGGCTTTAATTGTAAACATTAAATTCATGGAAGACCCATATGTGAAGTTTTTGAAGGGATCCAAACAAGCAGTTTGGACTCGGGTGGGGGCTTTTTGAGGGAGGCGTTGGCGAAGCGATGATCCAGATGGTGGAAATCTTGGAAAAGAGAATGTGATGAGCAGGGTTCTAAGGAAAACCCACCATCTCCTCCTCCACCCATATAAGGTGGTTTCACGTAATTCTCAGGGTAGAACATTGCTGGCTGAGAGAAGCCGAGATTTTCCTTGTACTTTTTGTCAAAATCCATGAGAGAGAAAGAAAGAAAGCACGGGAATGTGAGAGAAAATTTGTGTGTGCGTGTGTGTGTGTGTGTTTTTTTGGAGCTACCAAGTTTGTGTGTCATTGTCCTTACTCCTTATTCCTTAATAGGTATGAGAATGGGGAAAGCATTTACTATTAGCTGGGTTCATCCTAGCCGTTGATTGGGATTAATCCAACGGTTAGGATTGCTCCACTGTTGTGACTTTGAAGTTCTCTATGGGTAGTGGGACAGTGGGCCTTATTAAATTTTCAATTTGGTAGAAAAGGTCAAAGGGATGAGTATTTGATTCAGACAACTGCTGAGACTCACCCTGGCTTAGGTTGGTGTAGTTGTTACAACTTGCTTACTTGGCTTCCTTCCATTCGATCTATTTGTGTATTTCCGTATTCCATTTTAGGGTATTTCGAGTCAAGTGCAAACGACTTTCAAAATGGCTATACGTCGGACATTGCCAACTGCGTCAAAAGCCAACAAGGTTTGGGAGAGACACTCCTGAGGGGATTTGTTCTGAAACATGCAAATGCATGACAAACTTTTTCAACATGTGGTAAAAATGACGAAAGATGGTAAACGTTTTGGATTAAAATAATATATATTTTTTAAATTATAAAAATAATGTATATTTGAAACTACGCCTGATAGAAAATGCGCTGTCCTCAGTAACAACTTTATAATTTTTTAAAATTCTTTTTAAGGTGTTGCTCATGACACCATTGGTGTAAAAAAAAAGTCACCATAATTTTATAAGAGTAGTAATTTTTATCATTTATTACAAAGGAGGGAAGAAAGTGGGTAGTGGATATTTATGTCATTTAAACTACGACTTTTAAGTTCTGTAAGCTTTATATTTTTGGAAAAAGGTGTTTGGCGTCGTGATGTCATTAAGCATTTTCCTTTTTTTAAGCAAATGTCGTTGTCATCAATAATGACATTTTAATTTTTAAATAGTAATGTCGATGTTGGTGACACCGACATTTACTCAAGCGTATTTTATTTCATATTATTTTTAGTTTAAATAATCTTTTAGTTTAAATAATTTATCTAAAAAATCCCTTTTATGCATCACCTTTAAATAACTTTTTTTTTTTTTTGTGTTGAGAAAATTTATAATAATAATAATAATAATAAAATTAAAGTGATGGTAATTATTTAAAAAAAGATTAATAGATAAATATTAAAAACAATTTAAAATTATTACTATAAAATAAAATAAAAATATAATTTAAAATAATTATATTTTAAATTATCGATTGAAAAGACAATGATTTTTACATGAAGTTCCATTATTTTAATATCCAAATAAGATTTAAAAAAAGAAGATTAATAAGGTAAATATAAAAACAATTTAAAAAGAATAATATAAATTAAAATGACAATATAATTTAAAATAAATAACTTTTTAATAATTAATATCAAATATAAAAAATTTGTTTTAATAAGAGATAAACTAATTTAAAATTATCCGTTGAAAAAAATTATTTTATATTATCTTTTTATTTTAAAATTATCCGTTGAAAAAAAATTAGTTTATCTCGGATTATGTCATTTTATTTTATAGTATTCTTTTAGAATTATTTTCATATTTATTTATTAATTTTTAAATTATCTTATTTGATATTAAAAATGTCGGGATAATTTAAAATATAATTATTTTAAATTATGTTTCCTTTATTATTTATTATTCTTTTTAAAATGTTTTTCATATTTATCTTATTAATTTTTTTTAAAGAATTACCATCACTTTAATTTTATTATTATTATTATTATTATTATTATTATTATAATAAATCTCCCAAACACAAAAACAAGTTATTTAAAGGGTGAGTAGTAAATATTACCAACAGGTGAATCAAGTAAGATATCATTAATTTTAATAATTTGTATTTGATTTTTGATTGATTCAACAAATACATAAAAGTTGATTTATTTAGATAAATTATTTAAACTAAAAACCATAATTTGATAATATTTAAAATTTGAAATTATAGTAAATGTCGCTGTAGGCACTATCTTAATTTTTTTTTTATAAAGTCTCTTTTCAGGATTGTGGCATTTGTGTAGTGGCTCGGAATGAAGTGGGTGTGCATTAGTTCAAATATACATTATTTTTAATTTCTTTTAAAATATTATTTTAATCAAAACTCGAGAATGTTTTTCTATCATTAAACGACTTCAGAAATAGCTACCCAATCAAATATTATGGCGGCGTCAAGCGATAAGGTTTGGGGAGACACTCATGAGGGGATTTGTTCTTAAACATGCAAATTGCATGACAAAACTTTTTCAACACGTGATAAAAATGACGAAAGACAGTGAACTAATTATTATGCGAAATGACTGTTTTACCCTGTAAAACAGTCATTTCACACAACTATAGAAAAAAAAAGGTTGGACTAAAACACTTCAAATAGAAACAATCCAAAAAAAGCATTAAATTGGTAATGTTTTAATTTGAGACAAAACTTTTAGCTTAAAAAGAATTTTTGAAGGAAAATCAAGTTCCACAAAATTCATAGAACATTCTTAATATAATGCTTCATGAAGAAGCTCTTGACAGGTGCCAATCTCACTTTTGAATAAAACATTTTCATAAAGTACTTCAAATAAAAAGTTATACTAAATAAGTCATGTAATTCGATGGTGATTTAAGAAGTTACTTTATTTTTCACAGCATGTAAAAATGTTCTAGTATTATAATTAAAGGATATATATATTTATAAAATCATCATCAAAACGTAGAAATTAAATACTATTTTTGAAAAATTACAATCAAACATTAATAAAAATGTTGTAATTCTAAAAGTACTTACTTAATATTGATTTTCAAATAGCTAGCTCAATAATTCTTAAGCGCAGGAAAGTCTTCCTTCAAAAATTATTATTTAGATTATTAATAATATATCATAAGAGATATTGATTTTTTTTTTATACCTAAATCCCCAATAAGAGAGGATAAATGTAAAGATCCGCGCTCGATCATATTATGGCGTGTAGCGCTAGCTTAGGGAATTACATTGACTACCGGTCATCTGCGGAAAATCTATGCATCTCGTATCCACGAGGCATACTGATAAAAATGCTGTGGAATCATAAACCAATCTTTCGAAAAAACAAATATCTGTTATATTCCGTTAGTTCAAGAGTTGATTACACCTTCATACAAACATATATTAAAATCTAAAATTCTAGCCATGTTATATCCAAAGCATCAAAGCCCTGACCCGGCTTTTCTTCAAAATAGGCCTCTAAGATGGTAGTCTCTTCAAATATCTGTACTGAAAAGTATATTCCCTCGACGGGTCAGGCTGTCGCTTGAAGTGGAATCACCCTAAATGGAGTTCTTTCTCCACCTAAGTGCATATGCAATGCTCCAAAATAAACACACTCGAAATAAATCGTTATCCTACTTAAGATGTCTACATAGTCACCCATGTCACGAGTCCTCACCGACTCACTCACACTTGCCTAAGCCATGTGAGAAAATAATCATTTTCAAACCTGTTGTTCTTGAAAATATACTACCGAAGCGATGTCGGTAAAAATAGGACTACCCTCGAGGTGAATTGGTTGGTGAGCTTTTGGCAGTCATGGTCCTCATCCGAAATGATCTGTTTGCCCATCTCCCAACCCAATTATCCGGAATATCATCCTGTGAAATTCCTTTCGCAAACATGCCCGTTTTTACAAAAATCCATGTCATGCACTCACACCTAACTTCTAGGTTACCCAGTGCATATGAAAATGCATTATGCCATTTCAAAACCATTTACCACAATATGTCCAATATGCATAATTTCAATAAACTATAATTACACACATGGAGATTCAACATCAGCCATCACCCGATTTAGCTCACTTGAGCAATTTACATTATCATCTCCAATAAACACAAGCACAATTTAATTCCATATATAATTGTGTCATTGTTTTTCTACAAACCATGTCTTAACCTATCTATTTCCATCTGGCCAAGTAACATCAAACAATTCCCATGCCAAAACACATGGACATTTATGGTCCATTTCGCCCTGGCTTGGAATTTTTTACAGGTCCCAAAAGCAGGCTAAGTGGGCTCCACGAGCAGCCCTCCTCTACATCGGTTCCCTCTTGGTGGAACCGGGTGTCCCATTTCTGGTCTCCCTCTTCGCCCCAAAACATAATTTATTGAATAAGAAATTATGATCGAAACTCCCAAACAGTCCACACACCCTGTCACGGACTGCCCACACGGCCCTAAAATTTACACATTTCGGTTCCAAGATTTGGGACCGATCAAACGGCCACTCACGGCTTCAAACCAACACAAACATCACAAAACACTTAAATCAAGACTAAAACAAGTAGAATGAAACCCCTACCTCACGGAGTTTATCGAAACTCCTTATATCCAGGTGTCGGCAGCGTTGTCTCTCGCGTGGGGCAGGCACAGCTGGCAATGGAGCAATTCCGGCTGATTGGATGCAATCTCGAAAATCTAGAGAGAATGTGCTCTCCCTCTCTCTAAAAATATCAAAATGGCTACTGCATCTCCATTCCTCCTTTCACGAATTCTTTTATTTGTTTTATTAAACTCGGCACTGAACTTCTTTTTAACTGCCGTTTTATGTACCAAGTATAACCATTTTCCTCATTTCTCCTTTCTCTTTGCATTTCTCTCACTCCTTTTTAGAGCGTTAATAGTATAGATTGAGAGGAAGTTCACTCCTCATATCGAAGCCAAATGTGTGTTTATCCATTTCATTCACTTGCTGTTGTAATTCATAACAACCAAGCGTCGTCGACTACATTGGCTTAATATGAGCATTGAATGTCTCGCCATGTAGAGCAATGTGGCCAGATTCCTTTTTTATGCCAGTGTCACACTTTTGAGGTGCCATGTGGCATCCTATTTGCCATGTGTCATCAGGCACCGCGCGCCTGAAACACGTGAAATCGACCACCTCGGAATCCAGCGAAGTTTGGCGTGGTTGCAAATTTCGAGAGGCGATTTCAACGGAGGAAGTCCGTTGATCCTCAGAGATCTAGAAAAATTTTGGATTTTTACGAAATTATGATTTTTCCTCCTTTTGAGAAAATTGGATTTTCTCGGGGTTTCCACGTGACGCCCCCAGAAGCAAGGGTCTCGACCTTTCGTCGACCCGGTAGAAACATGTGAATATCGAGATTGTCCCGATAGCATTACACCCATACGTCTCATGTGTTGAGACTCATTCCTTCTCGTTAATTCATAAATATCTGATAATTACACATATATAGTCGGTAAAGAGTCGAGCCTGACACTCTCACATATGGTACAAAAAATATACATCTATTAGAACCAAGTGTGTTCTAATATACAAAACGAGGATATGTATTAAGCTACCACGATTATCATACATATACAAAACATCAAGTCAAGGCCCGCAATCCGACTAGCTTCAGATCTACGGCCTCTAGGGCGTCGTCCGCACCGCATGTGTTTATACACGAAAGGGAGTCCTGACGGGGGTGAGCTAACGCGCAGTAGAGACAAAACCTACAAAGAGGTTACTCCACACCTAGAATTGCACATGCAAATGATCACTTCACAGTCACACAAACAACCGCAATCCATGCGAGACATCTTTGTCTATCATAAAAAAAAAAAAACCACATGCATATGGGAACGACCTCATTGCCTAGCAAATCGACATGACCACACCACCTAATGCAAGTGCCAATGGGAAAAAAAAATGAATTCAGTCCCAACTCTCATCATACAACCTGTAGTCTATGTGATATTTATTTAATCATTTCATGTCTTTGAAGCCCAGCCGAAGCTATCAGAGGTCTGTGTGGTCTCTTACTACTCCGGCGATTTTCCGTGTTCAGCTAGATGGATCTGTTTTGTCTAACCGGGTTTCGGGATTTTCCACCAAGGGTGTCCTATCCCTCGCCTTTCTTAGACACTATTTGTGAAACCCCGAAAAAAAAAAGAAGGGTAAAACAGTAATTTTGTCGGAATAGTATAGTCTAAAATCTAAAAAATCTGTAGATCTCGGATAAGGAAATAGACTTCACCGTTGAATTTTTCTCGCAAAATATAGTAACCCAAGAGAATTTCATTGAATTCCGAGATAGTTGAATTTTTCACGATTTTCGGGGCATCAGGTGGACCCCAAAAATGAGATTTTTAGAAAAATCTCGAAAATTGAAAATATTTAAATAATCTACATTTAAGATAATTGGAACTTGAACCGGGATGAAATAAAATTAGTTGGCATGGTGGTATTTGCATTAGGGTTTTTCTGATTGTCCAATATTGCTCTTGATTCCAAGTTGAGGCTTTTGATGTAGTTCTGGAGAAGTGTGCTTTGTCTTGGATACTAAAAGCGGCATTTCGTCCTTGAGAGTTGTCTTCTTTTTGTAGCTGTAAGACCCCAGGAAAATTCTAATTTTCTGAAAAACGATAAAATGGTAATTTTGGTCAAAATCCGGAAATTTTCTAGATCTCGGATGACGAAACGGACTTCACTATTGGAATTGTCTCACAAAACTAGCTACCACGTCAAATTTCGTCGAATTCCGAGACAATCAGAATTTCACGTTTTTCGAGGCACCGAGAGTGACACGTGACACTTGGTGCAATTTGAGTGGCTCAAGATGAGACACGTTTCATGCTGTGAGCTAGTCAAACATTGAGCTCAAGTGGGACCCTTAGAAGACACATGGCACCATGTGGTTGGGTGGAAATCTCAAAGTGAGTGGATAAGGATAAGGGGTAATCCTAAGAGCCAATGAGAGCTTGACACTTGGCAAGTGAGAGGACATCTCACTTGACCAAGCTTGACCTAACCGGTTTGGGAGGGGGAAATAGAAAGAAAAATGAAGGGAAATAGAGAGTTGTAGAGAGAGAGACTCCACCTTCTCTCTAAGTTTCCGACGACGAGACCGGCAGTTTGAGGGGCGGACGAGGGAAGAGTTCATCCTCACGACAAGGGCCGCATAGAGTAGGAGTTAGGGAAGTTTCGACAAATCGAGAGGTAGGGAGTTTCTTCTACTTTGTTTAATCCTTGTCTAAGGAGCCATTCAAATGGCATGGGGATTGTCATTAGTGGTGACCGTGTGAACCGTCCAGACTTTGGGACAGGTGTCTTTGGAGATGGAATTTGTTTTTCGAACAGTCAGAGGGGCCGATTTTTGGACTCATTAATTGTCCTTGTGTGCCATTTTTATGTGTTATAGTTAAAATGAATAACGGTGTTGGTTGTCTTTCCTTAAGGGGAATGTTTGGTTGTATTTTGAACCATAGGGCACCATATTGTGTAGTACACGTGCTTAGGACTTTAGGCGGTTTTTTGGGTGGGAAATAAAGGAAATTTGGTAGTGAGTCCTTCAGGTAAATTGTAGCCACATCAGTTAGCTTGATGTTAGGCTTTTGAATTTCTCAATTCCAACCCCTATAGCCCAAGTTATGGTCCTTTTATACTAAATAGTCTAATCAGCTAGAATTCGACTCGGCCGGGTCAAATCGACTCGGCGGATCGGTCGACTCGACCAGTGGAGATCGGCTTCAATTTGGGTTTGACTACCTATGTGACCCCTGACGAAGGTCATAACTTATTAGTTAGACTCCGTTTTAGGTGTTCCTAGCGGAGCTTTATGGAAAGCTTATTGAGTCGAGATTCGACCGTATGCTTGTGGGAGGCGTGGGTCGCTGGAGGCGGCCGTGTGGGGGCTGCCTACTCATGTGTGACCTCGACCGGACCGGTCATACTTCTTCGTCCGAACTCCGTTTTCAGGTGTTCTTAAACTCTGAAAAGCCCATTGAGTCAAGATTCCAGCCATGTTCTTTGTAGTGCAGTGGATTCTGTAGCTCTTCGGCTAGAGGTAGGTCGGCCGAGCTGAGTCGGGTAGGGCTGGCCGGGTAGGGCTGCCTACTCATGTGTGACCTCCAACTTCGGACGGTCATAACTTCTTCGTCTGAACTTTGTTTTGGGTGTTCTTGGACTCTATGGAAAGCTCATTTAGTCAAGATTCCATCCATATGAATGTGGAGGGTAGTGGGTGATCATAACCTTACTAAAAACCTATGTTTTTCACCAAGTGTGCAGGTTGTTTGGTTGTGTCGATGTAAATAGCCAGGTTTTGACATGACCATTGCATGGCATGTTGTAGACTATTGTATTGGATAGGAATTGTCATGAGTTAGCCTAAGGAAGGTTGTATGACATCAATTGTTTAGTCATGGATTGATGAAGCGTAAAATGAATGTCATGAGAATGGTTTTGGGAGGTGTGAGGCCGGGAATGGCCAAGCATCTCGGTCCTAAAGGAAGGGGACAACATGTGTGATGGGGACCGTCCTCAGACAATCCACGGCTTGTAGTGGGACTGACTTGTGCAGTCCGGGATTTGTTGATGGACTGAAATTGTCCTTGTGTTTTACTGGCATGTTATTGCTTGAATTGAATAGCATGTGTTATTTGTGAAGAATGAGAATTGTTAATGCATGCTAATTGATGTGTTAACATGAATGGTTTGAATTATATGAAATATAATTGTGTATGAGCCATTGGAATTGGATATATGAATTGGCATCATTGCATTCATGTGCATGGTTACATCGCGTTGAGTCGAGTGTGGGTGCACGGTATGGTCGTTCACCAACCTTGGTGAACGTGTGATGAGCTTGTATTGGGACGACCTCCAATAAAAGACTCATGGTTCAGATCATAGTGTGTGTTGGGTGAAGCAAGAAGAGGGTCTTTAATCTGGCCAAAATTGAGCTTGATTTGGGTGTATGAGATTCGCGGAGATATCTGAAAGTTCAGTATGGGTGTAAGAGACCAGTGGTGTGAGCCAAAAGTTTTATCTGCAGTGTAAGAGACTTCATGATGTTATCTAGAAAGTTATGTGTGGAGTGTAGAGACCAGCGGTGTAATCGAAAAGTTACATTTGCAAAAAGAATACACACAGTTATGGTTATCACGTAGACTTCGAGTTGTGTGATAGGAGTCGGGATTGACTTGGGATTAGTTGCCCATTGGCACTTGCATTGGGTACTGGTGAGCCGATAAGGGCTCAGTACATGTGTTTCATTGGTACTATCGGTGACGGTTGTCACACTTGACATAGGCATGTGTGAGGGAGTCGGTGAGTGACTCGGGATATGGGCATGATGACATCTCATGCATGACATACGACATTCATGTAGACACTTTCACTTGGATTTGTATGGGTTGGTTTGATCACTAGATGAGCACTTAGGTGGGAGTAGCCCATATGGGAGATTATCACTGCGAGCACTCACCCCGTCGTGGGACCCCTTTGGTGCACGAGAAGGCAGCTCCTTGAGACGTGAGTACGAAGAGTAGGGTTATAATGCTTGACAAGCATTTTGTAAAATATATTAGAATAGTAATTTTATATATTTTGGCATGTAAAAGTGTATGAGTTGTACATAAACTCTTATGAATTTTTATAAGAAATGGGTTATTTGTAAGAAAATTATACAGGAAAAGGTCTAAATATATGAGACATGTGAGCGTGATATCGGGGCACCCGATATCCATAGGTTTCTACTGGTTGATGGGTTGTCAACGGGACCCCCGAGATAGGGCGTCATAGTAGCATTCTAGTGGTTTTTTATGGAGTTTTCGGTTCTTCCAGGCAACCTCTTTGCAATTTCCGCCCACTTGTTTCCTATTTCTGCATGGGCTTCGATTAGAATCTTGTCCTCTTCACTCCATATGTCCTTCTGCATATCAAAAAATTCACCCCTGAAATATTGTCACACCCCCACCCCTACTAGCGGTAGGTGTGCGACCACCACGAAACCCCGGCCCGGTTACGCTAAGCGACTAGAATCCTGTGAAGTGAAGTCGTGTTGCTTGCTGAAAAGCTGTATAAAAAATTTTCCTTTCTAAACTTACGATTTTTAAAATTTGACAACATACTTGTTGCATACATGGCCATATCAAAACCTGTATGCTCACGGTTTACACTTTTCAAAATATGGCAACCAACGCACTCTTTCAAGAGCCTCGGGCTCATCGCATTTCCACTGATACAAAACTATGTACATACATATGCTCCCAAGTATACAAATTCAAAGGTATTTCCTTACATAAGTTATTTAATACAACACTGATACAAAAGTCAGGAGAGTCCTAATATGCTCCGGCGTCAAAGTGCACATTACTGGAAAATAGTTTTAAAAGCAGGGAAAATAATGAGCTAAACGAGCTTAGTGAGTGTTTGCTTTATACAATGTTGCTTTTACGAAAATATCTCAAAGCGCCAAAACTATCTTTTTCAAGACATTTTCCAAAAACCTTGCTTGCTTTGCTTTTAAAAGTTTCTAAAACTTTTCATACTTGCTTGCTTGCTTTGCTTTGCTTTTCTTTAAAAGTTGATAAAACTTTTCATAAACCTCTTTCTTGCTTGCTTTACTTTGCTTTAAAAGTTTATAAAACTTTTCATAAACCTCTTTCTTGCTTGCTTTACTTTGCTTTAAAAGTTTATAAAACTTTTCATAAATGCGGGAGCTTGGGCTTTAACCACTTGCTTTAAAAGTTTATAAAACTTTTCATAAACACAAGAACTGGACTCGGCCGTTTAACTTTAAAAATTTATAAAACATTTCATAAACACGGGAGCCTGGGCTCGACCGTGCACCAATGATTGATTTCAAAACTGTATGGAAAATGTTTATAAATTAAGATCAACCACTTGAGGCCTTTCTTGCTGCTGTACCCTAGTAAACACGGGAGCCTGAGCTTCAACCGTGCCGGTGGAAGGACTTGGGTCCACATCACCTAGGTGGAAGAGCCTTGGCTCAATTCCCCACTTCCGGTAAATATGGTGGAATGAACTTGGTCTACGTCACCATAATCTAGCTAGCGCGCTAACCCTATATACTCCAGTACGTGCCACGGTCTCCTTTAAATGCCATGATTGATGAACTAAGTTTAGGCAGTAATCTAAAATACATGAAATAATGATGTCCCTATAGCACCACCGCGCACGTACGGAATACTTCTGACCGGTATGCTTGCTTAAACTAGGGATTTTCGTTAGGCTTGTTTTATAAAATATACTTTTTGTTTGCTTACTTGCTTTTTGAAATATGGTTTTACAACTCAAAACCATTGCTTGCTTTGCTTTTAAAGTATGGTTGAATACATCAAAACCATTACTTGTTTTCTTTTCACATATGGTTTTAAATCAAAACCATTGTTTGTAAAACTCATTGCTTGCTTGCTTTAAAATATGGTTTACAATGAAAACCATTAAATACCGATGTAAGCAGTTCATAATAATACACTAGTATTTGAAAAATAGGTTTAGAACACTCACCTTTTTGTTTGCAAAACTTGAGCATGACTCACAACTTTCCGCTTTTGCTTTTAGCTTACACACCTCAAGCGAATGCAGCGGCTTATTAATCCCCTGCGTATAGCGTAAAACAACGTGCTTCACCGCAAGTCACTTTAGGGTCACATTCATATAAATCCAAATGAACAAATTACCCTTGAGCACTAAAAAGCCCCTAACAAAAACAACCACTCATTTTGGCAAACCTTTTTCCAACAATACTCTATGGACTTTATTACCCAAAAATTATTCAAACGGTCTTCAAAAATTATGAAACTCTCCAGATCAGTCCTTTATATATCCAATGACATATCTTTAAATTTTAAATTTAAAATTCCTTCTCTATGGCCTTCAACCACATAACACAATTTACATCATATTTTTTTATGCCTAATTGGTTAGCTCACTGAATCACCTACTGTTATCCTTGATTTTTGGGGTCTTAAATCCATAAATTGGAAATGGTTTCTTCACTCATTTGAATCTATGGTTCTAAGGTTTCTTCTCCAATTGAAATCATCCAATTTGGATCACCAAAACTCAAGTTATTGTATTTTACATCTAGATTACTCAAATTGGCAGAACATAATCTGCATATAGATCCACTTTGAAAAATTTATGGGCACTTTTGGGTTAAAATTTGCATGCACTTCCTTCCACTAACTTATTCCCCTAGAAGTCTATTTTACCCATAATTTTGAATCACTCAATTTGGATGAGTGAAACTCCACTTATGGCCAAAACACTACAACAATACCCAAAGCGAGCATCACCGTTAGGCTCATGAGCTCACCTTTGATCCGTATTTGGGAGGCGCCCAGAGATACAATGTTCTCTTAGTCCCTTATGCAAGTTGTATCCCTATATCTTATGGTTCTTTTCTCGAGTGGAATTAATTCATTTGGATGATTATAACTTAATCTATAGCCAAAACAAGAACAGGGTTTTACGAAATTTTGACAACATTTCCTTTAAACCCAACATTACTCCTTTTACAATCATTCCTCCAAAACCAACATGGAATTTACCCAAAACAACTCCACCACACTTGTATTGGTGGTTTAGAACCCTCTTATAACCAAACCCTAGGTAAAAATCAGAATTCATTCCAAGGTCCACCAATCCATACAAAACCATTGAAATAGGAAGAAATTCCTTGTTTATCTCATACCAATTAAGGTTTTACCCACATGAATTCAACAAATCTAGGGTTAGGGTGATCTCTCAACACAAACCTAGAAAAAAGGAGGAACTAATCTCCATGGAAAACCCTAGAATTCATACCTAAAATTTTTCCCCTTCTTCTCCTTCTCCTTCTTCTTCCTCTTCTTCCTCTTCTTCCTCTTCTTCTTCTCACCAAAAACGTGAAGCCCTAGTTTGAGAGACTAAAATGAGGGTTTTGTTTGTCTCATGCCCTTTTTATAATCTCATCTTTTCCTTAAGTACAATTAGGTCCTCCAATCACTTTAATATTTGAAATCCAACTTATGTTATTTCTACTTTGGCATACTCT
Organism: Tetrastigma voinierianum; assembly: GCA_016808115.1. NCBI lineage: Eukaryota > Viridiplantae > Streptophyta > Magnoliopsida > Vitales > Vitaceae > Tetrastigma > Tetrastigma voinierianum. Next base: position 75,615 of record JAEQBH010007174.1, read on the forward strand.
CTTCTCATCTTATATCCTTTATGTCCCATTTGGATCAATTACAACTTTACCCTTCTTCTAGTATAACATTCTGAGTTAAATAAATTTATGATTCGCGATTTCGTCTGAGCAATGACTCCCAAAATACTACAATGACACTTGGTGCACATATGCGCCCCTACGGATACACGTACCGTACACCCTCTTGGGACGGGGCGTTATAAATCCTCCCTCCTTTAGAACATTTCGTCCTCAAAATCAACAACTAAATTCAAAGGAAAGGAAAATACCTTTTTCGGAAAATGGTGAAGTCTTAGCAGTTTTGTCCCAGGCCTCGCTCCCCAGTAGATTTGCCTCCACTCTCGCAGTTATTCCATATGACTTTAACCCAGAAGATCACCTTATTCCTCAACACTTGTTCTTTGCGATCTGCAATGCACCTGGTGTTCTTCATAAGTCGGAGTTCTCCTTTAGATTGCCTTGGTTGTTCTTTCAACACATGTGAAGGATGCGGGATGTATTTCCTTAACATCGACACGTGGAATGTGTCCTTGTGAATCATGATAACTTCTGGGGTTAACTTCAATCTGTAAGCTACTGATCCCACCTTGCTCACAATCTCATAGGGTCCTATATATCTCGGACTAAGCTTGCCTCGCTTCCTGAATCTCAAAACACCCTTCCAAGGGGAAATTTTCAAAAAGACCCGGTCACCTATATCGAATTGCAAGTCTGCGTGATTTATCGCATAACTTTTAATACATCTCTTCTTATCTTTAAGTTATCACGAGCAAGCTTTCACTATAAGAGTGATGCGCACTAGTCGGGGCTACCCGGTCTTCTCTCTAGGCCTTATCCCAACTTACAGAGTCCTACATTTCCTACCATACGATTGCCTTAAATGGAGCCATCTCTATGCGGCTTGATAGGCTGTTGTTGTGGCGAACTCCATTAGTGCCAAATGAGTATCCCAGCTCACTTGAATTCCATCACACAAGCTCGGCATATCCTCTAACGTCTGAATGGTCCTTCATTGGCCATCAAATCACGAGGATGAAATGATGTCTTTGAAATGTAGTAGTACCTAAATCTATTTGCAAACTAGGCCACAAGCTTTGGATGTAGACACAGGGTCTCGATGCGAAACTATCGAAACTATAACTCATGAAGTCTCAACTATCTCGTCCACATCTGCTTGGGCTTGACTTTCGGAGAATCCTCGACGATGCGCGGCGAAAATGGCGGACCGTCAATTGATCAACTATCACCCATATAGCATCATCACGCCCCTGGTCGAGTGGAAGACTTGTCCAAAAAAATCCATAGTGATCTTCTCCGGGTTCCATACTTTGGAATAGGGGTAACTATCATCTTCCTGCAGACTCGTGCTCTGCCTTCACACGTTGTGAGTTAGACATCTAGAGACAAAACTTGCAATCTCTTTCTTCATCCCATTCCACTAGTAATGGTCTTTCAAAGTCCTGTACATCTTGGTACTACCTGGATGCATAGCATCTGCGAGATGAATGTGCTTAACTTCCATAATGTCTCTCTTATTTCGCCCTTATATGCACGTTCTCACGGCCTTTCAACATCATGCCGTCATCTCTAATTTGAAACTTTGCTTTCTTTCCTTTTTCTATCTCTTCCTTGAGCTTAATCATCTGTGGATCCTGCGACTGCCCTGCTAGAATCAGATCCACTAGGAGAGGTCTAACATGAAATGTGGCTAACAATGCTCTTAGTCCTCGACCTCGATATCACCCTAAAGCTCTTAGATCACCCAGACGGTGGAAGATAACTTTGATCTCATATGAAGTGAAAAACGCTCTGATCGCCCTCTCAAGGCATCTATTACGACATTAGGTTTTCCTAGATGGTACTCAATAGTACAGTCGTAGTCCTTAATCAACTCAAGCCATCTTGCTTTGCCTCGGGTTTAACTCTTTTGGGTGAAAATATGTGAAGACTCTTATGATGCGTAAATATCTGAGGAACACCATATAAGCAAATATGCTCCATATCTTTAGAGCAAACATATTTAACTGCATGACTCTAAGTCGTGTGTAGGGTAGTATTTTCATGCTTAATATCCTAGAGGCATATCACGATCACCTTATCATTTGCATCAAAACACAACCAAGGCCTTGCCGAAAGCATCCTTATAAATCACAAAACCCATCTCCCCATTAGCTGAAAGCTAGGCTGGGTGAAGTCAATCTACCTTCAACTCCTCGAAACTGTTGTGACATCCACCCAATCATACTTGACATATTTCCTTGTCAGCTTGGTCAGTGTGGTTGCTATCTTAGAAAACCCTTAAACAAACTTCCTGTAATACCCTACTAAATCAAGGAAGCTTCTTACCTCTGACACATTCTTTGGCGGTTTCCAATTTACCACAGCTTCTATTTTCTGGGGATATACACTCACCCCCTCCGTTGAGATCACATGACCTAGGAATGCCACCTTGTCAAGCTAAAACTGGCACTTGCTCAACTTAGCATACAACTGCCACTCCCTTAGGGTCTGCAACATAATCCTCAAGTGCTTTGAATGTTCCTCTGGGCTACCTGAATACACTAGGATATCATCGATAAAGACTATGACAAACCTATCTAAATACGGCTAGAATACCTGGTTCATCAAATCCATAAACGCTGCCGGGGCATTAGTCAAACCAAACGGCATCACCAAAAATTCATAATGTCCGTAGAGTGTCCTGAATGCAGTCTTAGGAACATCACTCTCCTGCCTCAGGCGGTGATACCCCGGAGCCTCCAAATCTATCTTGGAGCACACTCGGGACCCACAGGTGTCGAATAACTCATCGATCCTAGGGAGTGGATGCGATTGCGGATGGTAACTTACGTTCGGTTGCACATAATCTATACTGGCAAGTAAGCTCCCGGCTTTTCTTTTCACGAAAGGCTGGAGCTCCCCATAGGGATATGCTCGGTCGAATGAATCCTTATATGATTCTTACAGTGAGCCTTAAGCTCTCTCAACTCTATAGGAGCCATCCTATAAGGAGGAATGGAAATGGGCTCAGTCCCTGGGATCAAATCAATGGTGAACTCCACCTCTCTTTCCGGAGGTAATCCTGCGATATCATCCGGGAATACATCTAGGAACTCTCTAACAACTGGAATCTCATCCACTAGAGTCCCATATTACAATCTCCACAGCATGGCTAGATAACCCTAACGGCCTTACACACAACATCCTCTGCGCTGCCAGGGCGGAGATCATACTGGAAGATAACTATCTACGTATTCCTCTGAATTTTACCTCCAATTTCCCAAGCCTATGCAACTTTACTTCCTTTTTATAACAATTTAATGTGGCTCTATGGCGAGATAGCTAATCCATGCCGAGAACCACATCAAAATCCCTCATATCTAAGGCCACAAGTTGGGAACTCCTGTCCCCAATCGAACTCACTATCTCGACTACTTATGCGAGACTATGATCCTGCGAAAGGGGAAACTCTCATTGACCCTCTAATGGATTTGGGTCTCTATACGGAAACAATCTAAGGAAAGGCTTAGACTCAAATGAATGCGTGGCTCCACAGGTCGCTAATGTATATACATCATGATTAAGGATAGAAATATGCCGGTGACCACATGCGGAGATGTATGCGCATCTGTTGAGTCACGGCATAAACTACGGCCCCGAGTGCGGGCCTCTGTCTACATCCACAGGGCCCTACCTGCGCCTCACACCCGACACGCCTCTACTCTGTTTGCCACGGCCTTGCTTGGGAACCTCTCCTAAAGACCTCTGAGTGCTCATCTGCGGTCTTTGGGGTAGCTAGGTTATTTCTTTTGATGTCTCTGCACCCGATCAAGCGGGGCACTCTCTCTCTAATGAAATGGCCTTCCTAGCCATAATGGAAACACCCTGTACTATATCTCTTACACTCCCCAAAATTTCGCCTCCAACACATATCACAGATGGGAGGAATGCAGAGTGCCTTGCTAGCAGCGGGGGCCTCAGCGATCCACGACTAGAGATAGCTCACGACTTGCCCTCGACCTCTCTATAACCTCTACCCTTGTTTCTCTTTTTCTTGGTGACTATGGCTTCTACGTTGGGAAGTGCCTGGTGCACTCCTCTTACTTTCCTGCCTACTTTGATACATAGTTGTAGTACTCTTCTCAACCCTCAGAGCAGCCTCAACTAAATCCCTAAATCTATTCTGAGGAACCACAGACAAATGAACTCTGATCCGGTGCTGTAACCCTGCTAGAAATCGCTTGCACATCGGGACTTCATCAGCCTGAATATATGGAACCAATCTTACTAACTCTGAGAACCTCTTCTCATACTCTGATACTGACATGTGCTTCTGCTCTAATTTGAAAAGCTCCTTAAGCTTCGAATCCTTGTGACTATAAGGAAAGAATCGGTCAGTAAACTCTTGTTGAAACTGGTCCCATGATATACCATCAGGATACCTCCTATCCACGGTATCCTACTTATTCTTAGCCCTGTCTTCCATCAGAAAACTGGAAAACAAGACTCTCTGCTCATCCGTGCAGCCCATAACTCCGTAAACCTTGTTTACTCTGTCTAACTCATAACCGAGTACTCTGGATCTCAGCTGCAGATCATATGTCTTGGCGTCTAAGCCATTACTCTCTCTCTGTCGACCTCGGGTTCTTGATAACCTCTAGGTGGCGGTGGAGGCTGCGATTGCTGACGAATCGCTATGGCCATTATCTGAGAAATATGTGCCACCTGCTCTGCCGTAAACAATCCTGACACTTGAGCTCCCTACGGTGGCCCCGGATGGTCGGCCCCTTTCTTCTTTGGAGGGCGATTCATGGAGGCGGTAGTGGAACCAACTACGTGCTCATCTCTCTTAGGTATTGCAAGACGCTCGGAAACCTCTGGAATGACTCTCCTATGACGACCTTGACGTCCTCTGCTTGACATAGTGCTGTATTTGCAAAAAAATCAACTAGTTAATACTTTGAATCACCTCATATGTATGTACTTTGAGTTTGAAAATGCATGGTTACCAATAGTGTAAAATAGTGTATACGAAAACTACGATGCTTAATAACACAGGTTTCCTAAGATCCTGCTCTGATACCAACTTGTGTTGGTGTCATTTCTCCTCAAGCCTTAGGTGTCGTATGCACGGGCTCTGATACGGCTTGTCACACCCCGCCTACTAGCGGCGGGTGTGCCGACCACTTACGAAACCCTCGGCCGTTACTTCCAGCGACTAGAGAATCTGTGAAGTGAAGTTGTGTTGCCTAGCGAAAACCCGTATAAAAATTTTCTTTTCTAAACTTATGATTTTATAAAATTTCGGCCTAACGGTACATCTGAGGACACTTATCTAAAACACAGTATATACGGTTTACACTTTTCAAAATATGGCAACCACACTCTTCCAAGAGCCTTAGGCGCAAATCACATTTTTCCATGATACTGAACTAGTACATACATATTCTTAACTATACAAATTCCAAAGTATTTCCTTACATAAGTTATTTAATACAGCATTGATATAAAAGTCAAGAGAATCCTAATATGCTCCAGCGTCAGTGCATTACTGGAAATAGTTTTAAAGCGAGTAATGGCTAAAACGAGGCTGTTGAGTGTATGATTTATACAACGTTTGCTTTTTCTGAAAATATCTCAAAACTGTAAAACTATCTTTTTCAAGACATTTTCCAGAAACCTTGCTTGCTTTGCTTTTAAAAGTTTCTAAAACTTTTCATACTTGCTTGCTTGCTTTGCTTTGCTTTGCTTTTCTTTAAAAATTGATAAAACTTTTCATAAAACTCTTTCTTGCTTGCTTTACTTTGCTTTAAAAGTTTATAAAACTTTTCATAAACCTCTTTCTTGCTTGCTTTACTTTGCTTTAAAAGTTTATAAAACTTTTTCATAAGCAGCGAGCACAGGCTTCAACCACTTGCTTTAAAAGTTTATAAAAGTTTTCATAAACACGGGAGCCTGGACTCGACCGTTTGCTTTAAAAATTTATCAAACTTTTCATAAACATGAGAGCCCAGGCTCATTGTGCCTGATGGTTGATTCAAAGCGTATGGAAAATGTTTATAAATAAAGATCAACCAACAGAGCCTTTTCTGCTTGTTGTACCCTAGTAAACACGGGAGCCTGAGCTTCAACCGTGCCGGTGGAAGGACCTGGGTCCACATCACCTAGGTGGAAGAGCCTTGGCTCAATTCCCCTTTTCCAGTAAATATGGTGGAATGACCTTGGTCTACGATCACCATAATCTAGCTAGCGCGCTAACCCTATATACTCCAGTACGTGCCACGGTCTCCTTTAAATGCCATGATGCATGAACTAGTTTGCCCGACCCGAGGCGATAAATATGAAATGATGTCCTAACGCCACAGCGCCGTCTTTGAATACCTATATGTGGTATGCTTGCTTAAAACTAGGGATTTTTCGTTAGGCTTGTTTTATAAAATACTTTTGTTTGCTTTCTTGCTTGCTCTTTGAAATATGGTTTACAACTCATAACCATTGCTTGCTTTTAAAGTATGGTTGAATACATCAAAACCATTACTGTTTGCTTTTCACATATGGTTTAAAGTAGAAACCATTGTTTGCTTAAAAACTCATTGCTTGCTTGCTTTAAAATATGGTTTACAATGAAAACCATTAAATACCAGTGTAAAACAGTTCATAATAATACACTAGTATTTGAAAAATAGGTTTAGAACACTCACCTTTTTGTTTACCAAAACTTGAGCACGACTCCACAACTTTCCCGTTTTTGCTTTTAGTCTACACACTCCAACGAATCTGTGAAAACATTAATCCGCATATAGCGTAAAACTAACATACTTCACATATAGAGTACTTTAGGGTCTACAAACATTCATATAAATCCAAATGAATAAATTACCCTTGAGCACTAAAAGCCCTAACAAAAACAACCACTCATTTTGGCAAACCTTTTTCCAACAATACTCTCTGGACTTTATTACCAAAAAATTATTCAAACGGTCTTCAAAAATTATGAAACTCTCCATATCAGTCCTTTATATTTCCGTTGACATATCTTTAAATTTTCAATTTAAAATTCCTTCTCTAAGGCCCTCAACCACATAACACAAGTTACATCATATTTTTTTTATGCCTAATTGGTTAGCTCACTGAATCACCTACTGTTATCCTTGCTTTTTGGGGTCTTAAATCCATAAATTGGAAATTTTTTCTTCACTCAGTTGAAGCTATGGTTCTAAGGTTTCTTCTCCAATTGAAATCATCCAATTTGGATCACTAAAACTCAAGTTATTGTATTTTACATCTAGATTACTCAAATTGGCGAACGGAAATGCGCACATAGCTCCACTTTGAAAAATTTACGAGTACTTTGGGGTTACAATTTTCATGCCTTCCTTCCTAACTTATTCCCTAGAATTCTATTTTATCCTGAACTTTGAATCACTCCAATTTGGATGAGTGAAACTCCACTTATGGCCAAAACACTACAACAATACCCAAAATAGAGCATCACCAGTGAGCTACACGAGCTCACCTTTCAGTCCGTATTTGGGAGCCTTTGAGCTACAATTTTTTCTTGGTCCCTTATATAAAGTTGTATCCCTATCTCTTATGCTTTTTTACCAATTGGAATCAATTCATTTGGATGATTATAACTTAATCTTTAGCCAAAACAAGAACAAGGGTTTTACCAAAATTTTGACAACATTTCCTTTAAAAAACCCAACATTCTCCTTTTTACAATCATTCCTCAAAACCAACATGGAATTTACCCAAAACAACTCCACCACACTTGTATTTGTGGTTTAGAACTCTTATGGCAAACCCTAGGTAAAATCCCAGAATTCATACCAAGGTCTGATCCACAAAACCATAGAAATAGGAAGAATTCCTTGTTTATCTCATACCAATTAAGGTTTTACCCACATGAATTCAACAAATCTAGGGTTAGGGTGATCTCTCAACACAAACCTAGAAAAAAGGAGGAACTAATCTCCATGGAAAACCCTATAATTCATACCAAAAACCCAAATCACACATGGTTTCATACCTGAAATTTTTCCCCTTCTTCTCCTTCTCCTTCTTCTTCCTCTTCTTCCCTCTTGCTTCTTCTACTTAAGCATTGAAGCCACTAGTTTGAGAGACTAAAATGAGGGTTTTGTTTGTCTCATGCCCTTTTATAATCTCATCTTTTTCTTAATTACAATTAGGTCCTCAATCACTTTAATATTTGAAATCCAACTTATGTTATTTCTACTTTGGCACACTCTCTTCTCATCTTATATCCTTTATGTCCCATTTTGAATCAATTACAACTTTACCCTTCTTCTAGTACAACATTCCAGGTTAAATAAATTTATGATTCACAATTTCATCCTGAACAACAACTCCCAAAAATACTACAATGACACTTGGTGCACATATGCGCCCCTACGGTTACACGTATCGTACACCCTCTCGGGACGGGGCGTTACATATATGATTCCACTTCTATATGTATATATAAATGATGGTCAATGGTGGGATTGACCTAGAAAATATTGTTAGAAGTGTGATGACTAAGTATTTTACCTTCCAATTTTGAGGTCAGGGGTTCAAACCCTTATGTAGGTCGGCAACTGATGATGGTCATAGTTTTAAAAAGACCACTTAAGATATAACCATAGGGTCCCTAGTTATAGTGTCTCACTTTTTAATACATGCATCTTATTAAAAAAAAAGTGCATCCTAGACTTTAATTTCTTTTTTCTTTTTAAATATTTTTATTCTTAAAATGTTTAATTTTTTTTTTATAGATCTAAAATTAGATTTTGAATCGTTAATTCATGGTTTTACTTCACTCAAGCATGTGTCTTATGTTGCGCCTTAAGCATTAGTAGCTATCAGAGGCTTTTGCGACTTTTAGAACTATGATGATTGCATATATGAAGGGAACCAACCCGGATTTCCTCTTTCTAACCCGAGGGACCCTCCCGACACTCCTATGGATTTGAGAAAACGTTTCTTCTAAACACTTTTTAAAAGTGAATCCGTGGAGTGAACCTATTTATACTGTTATGTTTTCCATTAAAACTTTATGAAACATGGTGTGAATTTTTTTTTTCTTTTAAACATTAAACCCTTTTTATACGATTAAACATTTTACAGAAAATCGGACAAAACTTTTTTTTGTTTTTTGAACATTTCCTAATTTACAACACCTGTAATAAAACATTTTACACTACCAAAAATATTCATTTACTCCACAACCAACTACGAGATATGAAGTCCAGCATAAGAAATTTCAAATCAAAATTTAAAATCCTTTTCTAAACATCATAGAAATATAAACAATATTTTAAAACATATATACATTACAAAATAAAGGTGCACAAGTAGTTATTTAAAATAAGGTCTATACATTTTCAAAAAGGTGGTCGTCGCATGAGGCGGAAATTGTCCTTGGCACGAGGATGCTTTCGAGTTTGCTCGTCGAGTGTGCCTGAAAACATTTTATAAAACATTTGGAAAGAAGGTGAGCTAAAGGAGCTCAGTGAGAGTACAGTTCATAGGAAAATAAATGTGACGCCCCGACCCGGGGTCCGTGACAACCCATCAACTCGCGGAATACATGTGGTCATTGAGTATCTCAATGCCACAAAATGAGTGTCTCTCTACCCGAGACTCAAACATGAGTAAAAATGGTCACGTCGGGCCCATACATCCATACTCATCAAAATATAACCAACTATATTACAATAGTTTCAGAGTTAAATACACTCTTATACAAACATGCATCGATCATAATATTTCATACATATTTTACAAAATAAATAAAAAAACATATAATCAAAGCCACGTGTAGGCTTTCTTCTCAAGCGGCCTCTAGTGGCGTGTCTTCTGAATACTCCTGTGCACGAGAGGGGGATCCCACGACGGGGTGAGCAATGCCCAGTAGTTGAATTTTCCTACATTGGGTTACTCCCCACCTAAGATGCACATGCAATGGCAAACACACACTTTCAAGTGAATTCATGATTCCTACTCGAATGTCTACATGTTATGGATAGAGATGCGGCTCACCCTTTCCCACATCTCGAGTCCTCACTAACTCCCTCACGCATGCCTAAGCCAAGTGTGAGAAACACTGTTTTCAAAACAAAAGGTTTTTGTTCCTAAAAACATAATAACAATTTTTGATAAAATTCTATTGGACAACCCTCCGAGGTGAATTGCTGGATAACTCTCCGAAACAGTCATGGGTCCTCCTCCGAGATGAACTGTTGGACAACTCTCCAAGGCAATTCTTCGGAAAATCTTCCCATGAAATTCATTTGACAACCATGTTTTTCATGTCATGCATTAATACCTACTGTTCTAGGTTACCCTAGTGCATATGAAATGCAATATTCCATCTCACAATAATTCATATTAATATATCAAGCATGCATATATTAATGAAAATCATACATAAACAACATATTATTCATTCATAGTAATAACACCAAAATTAGCTCACATTAGCTAATAAACAATCCGTCAGTCCATCTTGGAACTGCCAAAGCATCACACAAAACATAACAACATGTTATTCAAACATAGTAATAACATATCGACACCTGGCTTAACACATAAAGTCCACGATCGGTTTAGACATCCCGAGAAACCCTCTAGGGTTTTCGCCACTCGTCAAGTTTTGGAGCAAGATGAACAACCATTCCGGCCCACAGAACATCCCTAACCATTAAAATGGTCTTAGTAAAGAATAAATCAAGTAGAAAACCCTTACCTCGAGTGCAGAAACTCCTGATTTCGTTGCCTACGTTGCTTTTGCATTGGAAATTATAGCTTTGCCTCATAACGGTCTGGGGGCGATCACCGGGAAATCTAGAGAGAAGGTAGAGCTTCTCTCTCTAAACTCTCTTCCTTTCTCCTTCTTTCTCTCTCTTTCTCTCTTTTTCCCTCCCAAACCGATTGGGAGAAGATGGGGGTCAAATGAGATGTCCTCTCACTTGACACATGTCCAATTCTGATTGGCTCTTTGGATTCCACCCTATCTACTTATCCATCTACCATGGATTTTCACTCAATCACATGTTGCCACATGTCTCTCATGGGTCCCATTTGAGCTCATGTTTGACTCATTCTACACATGACACGTGGCACCTCTTGAGCCACTCACAATGTGTGAAGTGTCCCTACCCTCCCCCGATGTCTCAGCGTGAAATTCGAATGTCTTGGTCGACAAAATTGACTATTAATAACTAGATTTGCGAGACAATTCCAACGGTGATCTGTTTCGTCATCGAGATCGAAAAATTCGAATTTTGACGAAGTATCATTTATCATTTTTCGAGGAAAAATGAGAATTTTGGGGTTTTCTGATAATGTTTCGGATATAGTTCAAATCTGATGTGTAAAAAATTATATAAACATATAATTTCAATAAACATTACTTTACTTTCTTTTCCTTTTTGAATTAAATGCATTATCGATGGGCCGCTGCTAGATTAGCCATAGTTGATCCATGAAAGAACCTCCGATGAAACAGTCTTTCATCATCGATGGCCCAAAAGGAACCTCCGATATGTATCACTCTTCCCTTCCATATATAAAAAAATAATATCCCTTTTCCATGTACCATGCATGAGTAAAACACTTTAGTCGACTTTCCTTTAAACTTTATCTTTATAACATAGGGTAACCATGGATTCAATCATAAACATTTTCATATAAACATGTATATATAGAATATACATTCATAAACATTTCATTTCATATGGAAACCATAAATCACGCTTTAGCAAAACCATAAGAGCCATAATTCTTTCATATTTTCTCAACATAATTTAAAGTTAAGAAAACCACATTTCCTTTTTCATTTAAACATTTATTCATAAACATTTCATTTACTATGGAACCATAAATCATGCTTTAAAAAACTATAAAAACCATAATCATTTCATATTTTCTCATCATAAGTAAAGTCAAGAAAACCACATTTCCTTTTTCATTTAAACATTTATAACATAGATATGAAAACATATACATTTGTAAACATTAATATATATATTTTTTCATAAACATTTACATTTTCCCTCACCTTAGTTATTTAAGCCCCTTTTCCTCCTTCAAAAACTTTCCACCTCCACCTTTGTCCTTAATCACTTTCCTCCTACAAGTCACATTATCCATAAAATCCATTAACATTCATACCTTAACAATATGCAATTAAACCCTTAACTATAATATACTTTCTATTAAATTTAAAAGCAACCCTTAAGCATTTTCTTATTAACTTAATCTCAACTTATCCAATTCACTTCCAATTAAATCAAGGCTCATGACAACCTCATTACAAACCTTAAATCAAGCCATTAGCATGCTTAAAGTGAAAAACCCATAATGCCCTTCACCTTAGCAAAAATTACATTTATACCTTAATCAATTCTTCTTCTTAAAACTTTAATTCTAACACCTTCCATTAGGCATTTAATCACTTCAAATTGATTAAGTGAGGCACAACTTTCCATACTTTTCCTAGAATTGGCTAATCCTACATGTCACCCATTCATCCTTATTCATTCAATTTCTTCCATTTTCTTTCAACAATTTACATTTGACAATTCATCCAATGTCATTGATTCACTTAAACTAAGTCAAACCAATGTATTTCCAATTAAACCCTCTCTTGGCCTAACCCTCTCCATGCTATATCTCATTTTCTTTCAGCTTTTAATTCCATTAATTCCTTCAAGTATTCAAAGTAATGTCAATAAATCCCAATTAAAACCCGATCAAACAACATATTATTAACATCGAGAGTTGACTAAATTGACAATCCTCATAATCTCACTTTTTCTTTTCAATTTCTTAGCAAAATCATCATATAATCATGTCAATTTAATAGCTAAAGCCTTAACATAACTCAATTGATGGTTTAAATAAATAATCAATAAAACCCTAATTGTGTACCTTAAGAGTTTTGGTGTCTTGATGTTAACTTGAATTCCAATGAAATATCTTGTTCAAATTTACATAAATACATGCCAAGAAACTCACATTTACTATCATATAATGTGAAACCCAGGAAAATCTAATTTCTTGAAAAAGGGTAAAATGGTAATTTTAGTCAAAATAAAATTTTCTAGATCTCGGATGACAAGCGACTTCACCATTGGAATCATTTCATGAAATCTGTTGCCACATGTGAATTTCATCAAATTCGAAATTCGAATTTGCATTTCGAGAGACAGAGTGTAATCGCGGGACACTTGGCACATTTGGTGGCTCACGATTGTGCCACATGTCGAGATGCAGAATTAGTCAACTTGAGCTCAAGTGTGGGGCCCATGTGGACATATGGCATCATAATTGGAGGGGAAAATCAAAGGTAGGTGGATAAGAAATCCGAATAAATAATGATGACTTGACTAGGAGGGCAAGTGAGGGAATAAAACAAAAGAGAAAAGAGAACACTTCTCTCATTTTACTGGATCCGGCTGTGGAGGAGGAAAAATCATATTCTAGATAGAGAGTGTCCAACTTCTCTCTAGATTTCCCGGCTTTTTAATTTGTTGGTTTCTGGTCGGACGAAGCAAGAGATTGTTCTGGCAGCGAAATTTATGCGTAGACACCGGTTTTGGGGAGTTTCGGAAACTTTGGGAGGTAGTGGTTTTCTCATACTTGATTTAATCCTTGTTTAAGAGCTTTGTTAATGATTTGGAGTGTTTGAGGCCGTGAATGGCCGTTTGGTCGGTCCTAAAACTTGGGACTGAAATGATGGAAATTTGGGACCCGTTTTGGACAGTCCACGGGCTGTTGGTGTGGCTTGTGTTAAATTGTGGTTTTGGGTGTTGTGAGGCCGAAAATGGCCACAGATTTCGATTCCAAGGAAGTAGAATCGATGTTGATGAGGGGGCTATCCATGGACAGCCCACACACTGTTTTTGGGACTGTTAAAAATAGTCTCGACTTTCTTGTTGGACCGAAAATGTCCATGTGTTATTTGCATAAAATTTTCTTAAAATGAATGAAAAAACTGAATTGTGTGGAAAATAATATGTTAATGCATGGAATTAAATGTGATACTGATGTTTGAATCATATGAAATATAATTGTGTGTGAGCCATTGGAATTAAATTGTTAATTAGCCCATGTGAGCTAATTTGGATGTTATTGCCATGAATGAATAACATGTGGTTAGTATGTGAATTTGTTAAAAAAATATGCATGATTGAGATATATTGGCATGTGTTGTTTGGAAATGGCATAATGCATTTCATATGCACCGGGGCAACCTAGAACAATAGGTATGAGTGCATGGCATGAAAGAAAGAAAAAGGAAAAATGGTTGTGAAAGGAATTTCAAGGAAGATTTTCTGAAGAATTGCTTTGGAGAGTTATCCAATAGTTCATCTCGGAGGCGGACCCATGATTGTTTCGGAGAATTACCCAGCAATTCACCTTGTAGGGTTGTCCAATAGATTTTACCGAAACTCGGTAGTATGTTTTCGAGAACAAAAACCTTTTGTTTTGAAAACAATGTTTTCTCATACTTGGCTTAGGCATAAGTGAGGGAGTTAGTGAGGGCTCGAGAAGTGGGAAAGGGTGAGTCACATTCTAATCCATATCATGTAGACATTCAAGTAGGATCATGTATTTGCTTGAATGTGCTTGTGTTGAACCATTGAATGTGCACTTAGGTGGGAGTAACCCATGTAGGATAATTCGCTGCTGGGCATTGCTCGCCTGTCGAGGGGTATTATTTCGGTACGAGGGAGTGTTCGGAAGATGAGCGCTCATTAGAGGCCACTTTTGAGAAGAAAGCCGACATGTGGCTTTGATTACGTTTTTGTAAAACATGTATGAATTATTACAATTGAAACATGTTGTATTAAGAGTGATATATTAACTCTTGAACTATGGTAAAATGTAGTTGATGTATTTTTGTAAGTATGGATGTATTGGCTAATGTGGCCATTTTACTCATGTATGGGTCTCATGATATGAGACACAGGTATTCTGCGGGTTGATGGGTTGTCAACGGACCCCGGGATTTGGGGAGTCACATATAACCATTTCCTCCATTAACCTTCAAATTCAAATAGACTAGTAAGTGATCTCACCTTAAAAACTTGATTTTTCACTCAGGATTTGAACTAGGTTACTTCATGGACATGATGCACACTTGAAACGGACTTGAAATGGACTTGAGGATCACTTGAATTGTGAAACCCCGAGAAAATCTAATTTTCTGAAAAATGGCAAAATGGTAATTTCGGTCGAAATTCAAAATTTTTCTAGATCTCGGTTAATGAAACGGACTTCATCGTTGGAATCATCTCACGAAATCTAGCTACCACGTCGAATTTCGTTGAATTTCGAGACAGTCAGAATTTGCATGTTTTTCGAGGCAACGAGTGTAATGCGGGACACTTGGCACATTTTGAGTGGCTCACAGTGTGTCATGTGTCAGGTGCAGAATGATTCAACTTGAGCTCAAGTGTGGGGCCCACATGGACACATGGCATGATGCCATTGGAGGAAAACCCATGGTAGATGGATAAGGGATGAGTGAAATCCAAATGAGCCAATGATGGCTTGACATGTGGCAATGAGGACAAAAAGGAATAAATGAAAAGAGAAAACAACTTCTCTTCTCTTTTTGGAGCTGAATCCGGCGGTGGGGGGTGGGGTTGGGAATCAAATTCCCCAGAGAAAGTCGGCTTCTACAGATTTCCCGGTGTTCGGGCCAGAGTCGGTTCGTAGGAGCCCGAAGCGAAGTTGTTCTACCGCGGCAAGGGCTCGCGTGGGCACCGGTTTAGGAGTTTGACAGCTCACGGGGTAGGGGCTTTCTCCTACTTGATTTAATCCCTTTTTAAGAGCTTTGTTAATGCTTTGGGTGGTATGAGGTCGTGAGAGGCCGTTTGATCAGTCCCAAAAATTTGGAACTAAAATGCTGGAAATTGGGAGTCATTTTGGACAGTCCACAGACTGTTTGGGTGGCTTGTGTTATAATTTATGCAATAAATTATGGTTTGGGTGTTGTTGGGCCGGAAATGGCCATGGATTTCAGTTCCACAAAGTGGAACCGATGCCCAGTGAAGCCCACGGACGTACTTGCATGGATGTGGGGCCCATTAAAAACAATCCTGGTTTGCTTGGTGAAACGGTCCATGTGTGTTGTAAAGCAAAATCTTGCTTAAGATGAATGGCTTGGAGTGTGTATGGAAAGAAATTGTTAATGCATGAAAATTTAATTATTATTAACATGAGTGTTTGAATTATATAAAATATAATTGTGTGAGCCATTGGAATTAAATTGGGTTGTTGATTAACCCATGAGCCTAATTTAGATGTTATTGATATGAATAAATGACATGATGTTGTGAGTTAAAATTCGGTTAGTATATACATGATTTATATATTAACATTAATTGTTTGGAAATGACATAATACATTCCATATGCACCGGGGCACCCTAGAGCGATGAATTAATAGTGCATGACATGAAAAGAAAATAAGAAAATGGTTGTGAAGGAATTTCAATGGAAGATTTTCGGAGGTGGGTTAGGAGGTTGTCCAACAATTCATGGCGGAGCCCATGAATTGTTTGGAGGATATCAACAAATTCGCCTCGAAGGGTGTCAATAGATTTTAAGCGAAACTGGTAGTATGTTTTGAGAACAAAAACCTTTTGTTTTGAAAACGGTGTTTTTCTCGCATTTGGCTTAGGCATGCGTGAGGGAGAGTCAATGAGGAGCTCGAGAAGTGGAAAGATTGATTGCATTCTCATCCATATCTGTAGACATTCAAGAGTAGGATCATGTATTTGCTTGAGTGTGTTTGGTTTCCATTACATGTGCATAGGTGGGGAGTAACCCATGTAGGAAATTATCACTCTTGGGCATTCACTCACTGTCGAGGGAACATCATTTCAGGTACAGGGAGGTGTTCGGGAAGACGACGCTCATTAGAGGCCGCTTTTGAGAAGAAAGCCAGATTGTGGCTTTGATATGTAATTTGTAAAACATGTATTAGAAATTCTAAATTTTAATATATGTTTGTGTTAAGAGTGATGTAATAACTCTCTTGAACTATTGTAATATAGTTGGTTAGATTTTAGTGAGTATTGATGTATGGGCCTAAGTGGCCATTTTTACTCATGTATGGGTCTCATGATATGAGACATACAGGTTTTCCGCGGGTTGACGGGTTGTCAACGGACCCCCAGGATTTGGGGCGTCACATGAATGGCTTGGAGAGGGGTTACTGGAATTTTCTCCCTTTCCTTCCTTTTTGCGTTTCAATTCTTGTTCCAACTGTATGCACACCACAAGCTAAGTCACTTGCACTTAAATGATCTTTTTTCATGCCTAATTTGCTCTCCAATTGTCCTTAAATTAACACCATGACATTGGTTAGCATCCTTGAATTCTCATTGGTCCATATGCAACCATAAAGTCCAAAAGAAACCAAAGCCATTTGATGTTCCTATTCACTTTCTTTTTGTCTCCATAAAATCCCAATAACTTAAACCATAGTTAGCTTAACTAACTCTCATGGTTAGCTAACACAAATATCTCTTTAACTTTAGTTAACCTTAACTCATCAACTAACCAAAGTTAAGTTAACTACTTGATCCATATTAAAATCCTTTAAACATGCCAGATTGAAACGCTAACTCTCATGGTTAACTAACACAAATATCACTTTGACTTGAGTTAACTTTGACTCATTAAATGACTTAAATGCCCACCTTGAAAATAATACCCCTATACCGATAAAAACTCCGAAAATATTATGTGATCGTCCAATCATAAAATTGACCATGGAATACTCTAATTAAACTTATTTCCTATCATGAACATGCTTTAGAAAAATTCTAGGGGTACAAGGAATATTTTAAAAACTATTTCGTAAAAAGGGCATTTTTTTCATAAATCGTCGAACACTTCAAAAACCCCTTAAACAAATTATGTTTTAATCTGTTTTAGTTTCTTTAGACTCAATACATTATTCTAAACATTTACGATTTTCCGGGCTTGTTTTTCAAAAATTACTATTCATTTGACCGTTTCCAATGAAACACATAAATGATCGAAAACAAAATTTACTATTCATGGAAATAGTAAATTCAGGGTCTTACAATATATTTCCTTTTTCTACGTAAAGGATGGAAAATGAGCATATATAATTAATCTCCACAAGAAAACCCTAATATTTTATGTACCATTTGGGCGGTATGAGTGTTTTATTCATGTATACCATGTTTCATATATGATGATGTATGCATGACCATATGGTAGGAAAGGAGACATAATTTTTTTCTAATCAAACACGATTTAGAATATTGGATGGCTAACAAACAAGAGATGGTGGAAGACTAATATTGGTTAATGGACACAAGGTTTTTGATTCAATGGAAGGAAAAAAAAAACCCATATATCTCCAAGGATATATATATATATATATATATATATATATATATATATATATATATATATATATATATATATATATATATATAATGAAATTCATCAATAGATTTGTGTGAACATAAAAAAAAAAATCAAAATCAAAAGGAAGAAGAAAGACAAAAAAAGAAACCTTAATATTTAGGCTTGAGATGATTGTACCATCTCTCTTTACCTTTGCTTCACATCCTCCCATTCGCATCGAGAAATCGGACTCCATTTCTTCACTCCATATTGCTCACAGTTGAATCAACGATTACTTGCACATGAGTAGAAAACACGTTATCAAAGACAGAACATTAGAACAAAAACCAACATAAAAAAAATTAGTATACATTTTTATAAGAGTAGAGAGATATAGATCTTATTATTGACATTATTTTAAATTTCCCACTTTGTCTTTTCCAATTGTTCCTTTGTATAACCACATGGGGTTTCTTTCTACCTTTGTATGTCTTTTGGGGCGCTGGAGAAACTCTATTCTTAGCCGAATTCATGCTGATTTTCTTGTACAAATGATTCTCCCCCGTTATGCATGACACTTCATCAGAACCATAAGTTTGGCCAGCTTGATTTCTCTTGTGTGATTTGGAGCCCACCCGCCTTGAAGCTATTTGCGGCGGCGGTGGCCTCGTACGCTCTACGATGGTGATCTTTGCAACAGATATCCTCCTCCTCCATTATTGGTCGGAAAATTCTCTACCATTCCAACAACCATTCCGACGTTTTCGGCGAAAGGCTTCAATTCGTAAACATCGAAGTTAAATTTGGAGACCTATGTGAAGTTTCGAAGGGATCCAAACAAGCAGTTTGAACTCCGAATTGAAGGGTTTTTGAGGAGGCATTGGCGGGAAACTGATTATGAAACCCCGAGAAAATCTAATTTTCTCGAAAAATGGCAAAATCATAATTTCGGGCAAAACCCGAAATTATTCTAGATCTTAGATGACAAAACGGATTTCACCGTTGGAATCGTCTCGCGAAATCTAGCTACCACATCGAATTCCGAGACAGTCGAAATTTGCATGTTTTTCGAGGCACCAAGTATCGATGTGACACGTGTTGCATGAGTAGAGAGATGATAGAAATGGACAGCCGAGATAGTGCCAAATGTCAAAATCCAAGATTTTAGGGACATGGATGACATTTTTGAAAGTTAAATGATAATAAGGACAAACTTTTGAATAGTAGTCATCTTCTTCCTTCAAAAGGAGACGCTAAGCGTGAAGGGTGGAAGTGATGCGTGAGTGAGGTTTTGATTTTAGAGAGAGTGTGCAACTTCTCTCTCTAAGATCCGGGCTATCGGATGTCAGTTTCTTTGGGCGAAGGGAAAGTGGTTCTCTGCGACGAGGGTTACACATGGGCACGGTTTTGAGGAGTTTCGACAAACTCTGTGAGGTAGGGGTTTTATCCTACTTGCTTTACCTCTTGTTTAAGTACTTTGTTGATGGTTGAGTATGATTAAGGCCGTGAGGGGCCATTTGATCGGTCCCAAATCTTGGGACCGAAATGTGGAAATTTTTGGAACCTATTTGGGCAGTTCGTGACTGTGTAGGGACTGTTTTGGGTGGTTGTTTCATAATTTATGCAATAAATTGTGTGTTGATATGTATGAGGCCGGAAATGGCCATGGAAATCGGTTTCAAAAAGTGGAACAAATGTTGGATGAGTGGGCTGCCCACGGACATCCCACTTGCTCTGTTTTGGGACTGTAAAAACAGTCCCAGTTTGTGTGAAATGGACCATAAACGTCCATGTGTTTTGGCATTGAAATTGTTTGAGATGAATGGCTTGAGTTGTGTAGAAATTAATAGGTTAATGCATAAGCTTGATGGTAATTGCTTGATGTCACGATTATATTGAATATAATTGTATGTGTGGAGCATTTAAATGGAATAGTGATTAGCTCAAGTGAGCTAATTTGGGAGTTGCTTGATTAAAATCGAATTACATGTGGTGTGATTGCAAATTTGATAATATATGCATATTGGATATATTGGTTGGATTGTGTTGAAATGGCATAATGCATTCATATGCACTGGGTAACCTAGAAATTAGGTGTGAGTGCATGACATGAATTAAAATAAAAACGAACATGGTTGCGAAAGGGCTGCAGGGATGATTTAGGAGAATGGGAGTTTGGGAGGCGGTCCATCGAGATAATTTGGATGAGGACCATGAAGATTTCGGGAAGTTCTCCAACACATTAAGCCCGGATCAGTCCCATATTTTTACTGACTTCGGTAGTGTATTTTCAAGAACAACAAGTTTTGTTTTGAAAATGGTGTTTTTCTCATACATGGCTTAGGCAAGTGTGAGGGAGTCGGTGAGGACTCGAGACATAGGAACGGGCATTTAGACATTCAAGTAGGATCACGAATTTACTTGAGTGTGTGTTTACATTGGATCATTGCATATGCACTTAGGTTGGGAGTAACCCATTTAGGGTAATTCCACTACTGGGCGATAGCTCACCTTGTCGAGGGAATATTATTTCAGGTACAAGGAGCGTTCGAGAAGACGACTCATCTTAGAGGCCGATTTTGAAGAAAGTCGGGTTGTGGCTTTGATGTTTTGGTATAACATGTATTAAAACTGTAAATTTAATATGTGTTTGTATTAAGAGAAATGTTATAACTCTTGAACTATTGGAAATAGTTGGGTGTATATTTTGATGAGTATTGGTTTATGGGCCCAAGAGGCCGTTTTACTCAATTATGGGTCGTGATCTGAGACATCCCCTAGATTTCCGCGGGTTTATTTGGTGGTGCCAGACACCCGGTTTGGGCATCACGGCATGGTATTAGAGCTAAGATTAAGCGATTGCAGCCAGGGCTCGATGGGTGTGTCTATAAGTATGATCCTGATACCATCCTGATACCAGCTTCACAGCATGGTATCAGAGCTTAGGTACACGAGTACCTAGGGCTTGGGGGACTTGGGCTTAGGCCACGGTCTTAGGGTGTAGAGATTAGGTGAATGAAAACCTAGGGATTGAGGGACTTGGGCTTAGGCCATGGTCGAAAGGTGTAAGGACATCACCACTCGGTGTGGCTCGATGTAGGGTTAGGTATGTGATTACCTAGTAAATCACGGGACATGATTAGAACACTGCATGCACTGTGTTTTATGCGTGATTGGGTGTATAACATGTTGATTGTCATGTATGTTGTGTGATCAAGTGATTGTTCGATGAATTGTTGTGTATGTATGTTTGAATGTTGTGCATAACACAGGTGTTATGTGTTGGTGATTAATGTAGTAATTGCTTTTATATAGATGTGTAGGAAAATTTTGGAGTTTACAGTCTGCGTAAAGCTGGAAAAAATAAATGAAATAAATTTTAATAAATTTATTTGGTTTATTGGATAATATAATAAAATTTTAATAAATTTTAAGGTTGAACACTAGGGTTAGTGTGAGAACAGGAGGTTGAGGAATTTTGGACAAAATGGTATAGGATTAAATGAAAAAAAAAATGAGGTGAAGAAAATTGTTTTCTAAGGTTTTACAGTTTGTAAAACTGAAGAAAATCAAATAAAATAAAATTTTATAAGTTTATTTGGTGCACTGGAAAATGAAGAAAAAAAAATATGTATATGTATTTTGGACGTTTTTCCAGTAGCAGGTGTGTGAAAAAAAAAAGGAATGAAAAAATAAAAAAATAAAAAAAATTAAACGATGCAGAAACTGGAAGGGGGCTACTGCCCAACTAGGTCACGATACAATGGAAATTGTATCGTGACATGGCAGTTATGAGGCTTGATTGGCTGGGGGAGAGAGTGTGTCACGATATAATCGTTGTATCGTGACGGGGGCTTTGATTTTAGACTGCGGTGGGTGGTGTGGAGTGTCCTGATACACCCATTTAATATCATTAACAAGGCGAAGGTTTGATTTGGGGAATTTGTGTCACAATACAGAAATTGTATTGTGACAAATGATTTACGTTGGTAGGTGTGTCTCGATACAATCAGTGTATCGTGACAAAGGGAGCTAAATTTAGGCATTGGGCTTAATTAAGCGATACAAAATTATGTCGTGACGGGAAAGGCTGCATGAGATAAGGCGTGTTGTGTCGACACAAGGCCGCGGCGACCGTGCTGCGCGACACGGGGCCCGTTTCACGGCCGCCCACAGACTCGACACGACTAGGCCAGAGATTTGCGACCGCAGCAGCCCGCTACCCAGCCTTCTGATCGTACAGTCTGCGCGGCGGAGCGCGTCTTCGGCTTTGGGCGCACACCTATGCTTGTGATTTGGCAGAAGTGTGCACGTACCCAACCCGATTTAAACTCGATTATTACTTCTTCCAGTCCTTTGTTTGAGACGTGTTCATGAACACTATTCACAAGATTTTTCCATCAAATAAAAATAAATAAAATAAAATAAATAAAAAAAATCTTTTCAAATGAAAATTTCAAAAATAAAATTTTTGAGTTGATTATGATTTAATTAAATGATTTGATAAATAAATTATGTCTTACATTACTTATAAATGCAGGGACGTAATAATATGAAATAATATTTTTACGCATATGAATGATGTCTCGGGGTTGTGTTTACGCCTTAGAGATCTTTGCATTGAATTACAACACCATTGACATGTGTAGATGGCTAGTCGCGGGGGAGGACGTAGAGGGCGTCCACGGGGTACTGGTCAGACACCACCAGTGTTTGACCAGCAGGCTTCTGTTGAGGTCGTAGGGATTGCAGTTGCCGCTATCGCACAGGCATGTGTAATAGTGAGCCAGGGCGGGTCAAATGACTGGGCGTTCACTTCGTCGGCTGAGTAGAGCGAAGGGAGGAGTGGATGACATACGAGGCATCCAAGATATGGGTGCTGGTACTAAGAGGAAAGAAGATCCATCTTCTTCCAACCAAGGAAAGAAGCAGAAGACTTCTGTTTCACAAGGATATCCAGGACGGGGCCGAGGTCATCAGGACCCAGGCGAGATCGAAGGTTTGTTTAGTCGAGGCGGGGCGGATGATGTGTGTATCTCTGCGGCCGGCTGGACACTTTCGACGGGATTGTCCATGAAGGCAGTAATCCCAAGGTTATGGGACACCTCAGTCCCAATCATTAGTGAGATGAGTTAGGGTTGCCAGTGAGGATGGGCAGATGGTGTGCTATCACCCCGCCAGTGACACGGACATATGAGGAGGATTACCCCTAGAGACCAGTCCGAGATTTTGGGACGACGATGTCGATCGTGAGGGCGGGAGAGGAGACCACCCAGTTTGTTCCTCCACCCCTTAGTATGGGTCGAGAACCCGATGTCGAGTTCAGTGCCCGCACCGGCACCTAGTACGCCGTGGCGGTCACCAGACCGGGGGCGGGCGTGTAGGTCGAGTGCGACCACGAGTTTGCGGGCCCGAGAGTTCGGGTCGGGTTGGGCGGAATGGCGTGTTACCATTATCGCCCGGCTGGGCATATGAGGCGGATTGTCCCTAGGAGGCGAGAGGTCTCATAGTCTGGCCAGGTATGCGAGATTAGATGGATATACAGGGTACGTTTCTACTCTCGCACTTGTTGACTAGAGTAGCATTTGAATTGGATGCATCATGTTCATTCATTAATGCATCTTGTGTGATAGGTTTGGGCATAGAGGTTGAGGCCTTTAGAAAAGCCATAATATGAGAGAATTCTTCCCTAGGATGTAGGGTGAGAGTTGGTCAGATGTGTCGAGATCGTGAGTCAGGGATCTCAGTGATTCTGCTCATGGTGGACCATAGGGTGGTAGACATATTGGGTGTTGATGTCATTCTTGACATGGATGAGTTAATGACCATCGGGTTGTCGATGGTGGACCAACAAGCCAGGGTTGTCATACTCGGCATGGTCTTGGAGTTGGGTGAGGCTACATATGCACGTGGTTGGATGCATATGTGCGTGGAATTTCGAGACGAAATTCTTTTTTTTAGGAGGGGAGAATGTGAAACCCCGAGAAAATCTAATTTTCTCAAAAAAGGGAAAATCGTAATTTTGGGCAAAAACCAAAATTATTCTAGATCTCAAATGAAGAAACGGATTTCATCATTGGAATCGTCTCGCGAAATCTAGCTACCATGTCGAATTTCGTCGAATTCCGAGACAATCGGAATTTGAACGTTTTTCGAGGCACCAAGTATTGGGTGCCGTAAAACAACATGTGATGTGACAAAAGTCACCTATAACATGTACTCATGTGACACGTGTTTCATGAGTAGAGAGATGATGGAAATGGACGGCCGAGATAATGCCAAATGTCAAAATCCAAGATTTTAGGGACATGGATGGCATTTTTGAAAGTTAAATGATAATAAGGACAAACTTTTGAATAGTAGTCATCTTCTTCCTTCAAAAAGGAGACTAAAAACGTGAAGGGTTGGAGAGTGATGCAGTGAGTGAGGGTTTTTGATTTTAGAGAGAGAGTGTGCAACTTCTCTCTAAGATCCCGAATTTATCGGATCGTCCAGTTTCTTAGACGAAGGAAAGTGGTTCTGTGAGGGTTACATGTGGGCACCCGAGTTTGAGAGTTTCGACAAACTCAGGTGAGGTAGAGAGGTTTTATCCTACTTGCTTTACCTCTTGTTTAAGTACTTTGTTGATGGTTGAGTATGATTAAGGCCGTGAGGGGCCTTGGGACTGAAATGTGGAAAATTTTTGAACCTATTTGGGCAGTTCGTGACTGTGTAGGGACTGTTTTGGGTGGTTGTTTCATAATTTATGCAATAAATTGTGTGTTGATGTATGAGGTGAGAAATGGCCATGGAAATCGGTTTCAAAAGTGGAGCGAATGTTGGATAGTGGGCTGCCCACGGACATCCCACTTCACTACATTTTGGGATGTAAGCAGTCAGTTTGTGAAAAGGGACCATAAATGTTCCATGTGTTTTGGCATTGAAATTGTTTAGGATGAATGGCAGGTTGTGTAGAAATTAATAGGTTAATGCATAAGCTGATGTGTTAACTTGATGTCACAATTATATTGAATATAATTGTGTGTAGACATTTGGAAATGGAATAGTGATTAGCTCAAGTGAGCTAATTTGGGAGTTGCTTGATTGAATGAGATTTATGTGGTGTGATTGCAAATTTGATAATCCATATTGGATATATTGGTTGGATTGTGTTGAAATGGCATAATGCATTCATATGCCTTCCAGGTAGCCCTAGAAATTAGGTGTGAGTGCATGACATGAATTAAAATAAAAACGAACATGGTTGCGAAAGGAATTTCACAGGATGATTTTCCGGAGAATGGGGTTGGGAGACGGTCCAATAGATCATTTTGGATGAGGACCATGACTGTTTCAGGAAGTTCTCCAACACATTCGCCTCGGAGGGTAGTCCCATATTTTTACCCAAACTCGGTAGTATATTTTCGAGAACAACAAGTTTTGTTTTGAAAATAGTGTTTTCTCATACATGGCTTAGGCAAGTGTGAGGGAGTCGGTGAGGACTCGAGACATGGGAACGGGCATTTAGACATTCAAGTAGGATCACGAATTTACTTGAGTGTGTGTTTACATTGGATCATTGCATATGCACTTAGGTGGGGAGTAACCCATTTAGGGTAATTCCACTACTGGGCAATAGCTCACCCTGTCGAGGGAATATTATTTAAGGTACAGGGAGCGTTCAAGAAGACGACTCATCTTAGAGGCCGATTTTGAATAAAGTCGGGTTGTGGCTTTGATGTTTTGGTATAACATGTATTAAAGCGCCAAATTTTATGTATTGTTTGTATTAAGAGAAATGTTATAACTCTTGAACTATCGGAAAATAGTTGGGTGTATAGTTTGATACGTATTGGTTTATGGGCCCAAGAGGCCATTTTTACTCAGGTATGGGTCTTGCGATACGAGACATCTAGATTTTTCAGCGGGTTGTGAATTAGTCGATAGACACCCGGGGTTTGGGGCATCACACTGATGATCTAGATGGTGGAAATCTTGGAAGAGAGATTTTGATGAACAGGGTTCTAAGGAAAACCCACCATCTCCTCCTCCACCTATATAAGGTGGTTTCACATAATTCTCAAGGAAGAACATTCCTGGCTGAGAGAAGCCAAGATTTTCTTTGTACTTTCTGTCAAAATCCATGAGAGAGAGGAAGAAAGAAAGCATGGGAAAGCGAGAGATAATTTTTGTGTGTGTGTGTGTGTGTGTGTTTTTTTTTTTTGGAGCTACCAGCTTTGTGTGTCGTTTTCCTTACTCCTTACTCCTTAAGAGGTATGAGAATGGGGAAAGCATTTACTATTAAATTGGGTTCATCTGGCCAGTTGATTGGATTAATCCAGCGGTGGGGTCCTCAGTATTGAGACTTTGAAGTTCTCTATGGGTAGTGGGACAGTGGGCCCTACTAAATTTTCCATTTTGGTAAAAAAGGTCAAAGGGATGAGTCTTTGATTCAGACAACTACAGAGACTCACACTGACTCAGGTTGGTGCAGTTCTTACAACTTGCTTACTTAGCATCCTTCCATTGGATCTATTTGTGTATTTGTATTTCATTTTAGGGTATTTCCGTCATTACGCTTCAACTTTCAAAATAGCTACCCAATCAAATATTGCTAGCTGGCGTCAAAAGCCAAAAAGGATTGGGAAAGACACTTCTGAGGGGATTTGTTATGAAACATGCAAATGCATGACAAAAAAGTTTCAACACGTGGTAGAGAAATGGCCAGAAGATAGTGAGCTAACTATTATGCGAAATGACTATTTTACCCTTACCCTGTAAAAGCAATATATTTAAAATAAAATAAAAATAAAAAATCCTTCAGCATTCATTTTCTCAACCTCAGCTCCAGCATCAATTTTATTTTAATTAAATTAGTAAAGCATGAGTTTGACTAAAATGATCATTTCTGTATTTTCTCACGTTTCAAATAAAATTAATTATTTTTTTTCTGATCTACATTATATTCTATTGATATTTAATAATTAATTGTGATTTTTTGAAAGAACAAATTAAAGCAAAATTATCCTTAAATTTATGGAGATAGTAAAAAAGATGGATTGTAACCAAAATAGAATTTAGTGTAATGAAATATATAGTAAGCAATTAAGAGTTGGTTCTAATTAGAGAAACATTATTAAGAAACATCAATTTTATTAGCTATCAATTACTACTCCTAATTACACAGGTCAAGGTAACGTTGATAATATTTTCTTATCCTTAAATTCTGCAATAAATGGTCTTAATTAAAATTTAAAATAAAACAAAATAAACTTAAATGTGTTTGTTTCCAAGGAAGAATGAAATGAGGTTTGTTGGTGTCTCTTCAATCTATAGCAAAAATGTTCTTAATTAAAATTTAAAATAAATTTAAAAGTGTTTTTTTCCAAGGAAAAATGAAATGAAATGGGGTGGTTTTTGTTTGGTGTCTTCTTGATCTATGGATAATTCAAATGACAAATAGAGAAAGATAGATAGATGTGTCTAGCTCTAGAGAAATTTAATTTGAGCCCCGATTACTTGGGGGGGAAGTGTACCAATGTTTTAAACTAAATATGTCCAAAACTCTCTAAATGCGTGGGGACATATTTGTAAGGAATAAAATTCTATATTGTAATATAAAATGAATAGATGTAAAAAAAAAAAAATCTTAATATTAGTGCAATCATAACATCTGGGTTTACGCTCTAGCCATTAATTCGAACCATAAAATACCACATATATTCCTGAAAACTTGGAATTAAACATCTTGGAGCCCTTTAGGTCGGTCTGTCAGTTGGATCGTCGTCACGACGCCTGTGACACGCATTGAAATGGTGATCCGGCGAGGGTGTGTCGGCCGCCGCTCCGATGGCTAAGTCAGTTTCTTTCTTATGAGAAGGAAAGAATTCGACCGTTAATGGCATTATTGTTGCGTACCTTTTTGTGGTAGAATGGGTCGGTATTTATAAGGGGAAATAGTGGTTACTTTCCTTGTTAGATGGTGATACGGTATCTCTCCCATTGGGTGGGGAGTTTCCTTTTCCTTATCATGGACCGTCTTTTAAGGGATAATGGAGGAGCCGTGATCATGTAAGATCCTTCTTTCCTAATCCGTGGGGTGTGGATCATGGAGACTTAGCACTTTTCCTTTTACACGAGTTTTTTTTTTAGGGCCGCCTATATCACTTGATTACCTGGTAGGGTGGTTTCAATTCTGGGCCTGGGTCCTTGTACTTTGGCATGGGCAGGATCTTACTGTAGGTCGAGCTTCTTCGTTAGATTACGTGCCCTAACTCCCTTCATAGAGGCGAGGTTTGGGCTTAACGCTCTGGGCTGTGCACATATTGTTTTCTACCATCAATTCCCCAGCCCTTGGCTAAAGCAAGCAGGCGGGACTGAATAATTTCTTGGATTGGTTGCGGCTTCTACGTGGCTAGCCGGGGATGGTTTGATCTGGGCTTTGTCGTCGTCGAACGTCTTGTTGTAATGATGACACACTTTTGATTTTCGCGCCCGTTTCGACTGCTACTTCCCATATCGTAAGAAATATTCCTTATATCACATTCTTCCATTCTCGAAACCGCTTCTTCTATGAGTTTGGAAGTATCTTTGATCAGCGCTCAGAGCTGCTTTTGGTGCTTTCTGTCGTCTTGTCTCCCTAGGGGTCGTTTTCCTTGTTTGGTGCGTCTTTCTTCTTCTTTGCCTGTTTTTCTTTCCTTGTTTTGACTTTCGAGTTGTTAGAGCTTGTTGGGTTGGGGTTCCGCCTCTTTCGTTGCTTCGTGCGTTCTCCCTTTCCATTGCTTCGTGCGTTCTCCCTTTCCATTGCTTAATCATGCTTGCTTCCTCTGGGTCTTCTTGTCTTGTGGAGAGCTGCGCATGGGGAAGGTCGGTGAGGAGTCCGAGTCGGGCGGAACTAGTGGAGGATTCGGTGATCTTGCCGGTTGTGGTTGCGGTCATCCCGGTCGGTTATCTTCCCACGCTCGGCAAAGGTAGGGAAGATCGGCGAGATTAGGTATCGGTCTTCAAATGTTGTGGGCTTGCGCATAGAGGAAGGTCATTTGAGGAGTCAGTCGGGCGAACTAGTGGAGGATTCGGTAGTGCTGCCATTTGTGGTTCTTAGGACCTTCGGTCGGTTATCTTCCCCGCTCGGCCAAAGGTAAGGGAAGATGTCAGTAAGATCGGTATCAGTGGCTTCAAATATTTGAGGGTTGCTGTGAGGTACATAAACGTTGTGGGCCCTAGCCGGGTCGAGCCTTTGTTCGCTAAAATCTTCGTTACTCGTTATGAGCCTCCTTTCGGTGTCTGAATCTGGTGTTCTGATTTCCTCACGTCTTATGTGGTATCCGTTCCCAAGATGGTCTGCTTCTTTGAGGCGGCCTTTGAGAACGGCCTCTACTTCCCTTTGCACCCCTTCATCAAAAGCGTTTTACAACATTTCAATGTGTGCCCGTCCCAGCTCTCTCCCAATTTTTGGGGCGTTTTGTCGGCCTTTTGGTTTTTTTCAGGGATAAGGGCCTCGGGGTCCCTAGTATTGCTCTGCTGCTAGATCTCTTCAGCGTGAAAGAGGCCTCAAAAGGCTTCTTGTATATTTCAAAGCGGGTCAATGCTAGACCTATCATTTATGACCTCCCTTCTTCCCACAAGCATTGGAAAGAGTGCTATTTCTTTGTCGGGGGTCGACATTGGGAATACAACCTTGCCGACCAAGATGATATGCTAGGGATTCCGACAGTATGGATTGCCCCTGAGAACTTGCATGATTTTTCTGTTTATACTAGTAGGGGTCAATTTTTCAAAGGTCACATTATGTTTTTGACTTTGTTTTGGTTATGTTGCCTTCAAGTATCCGTTCTGACCTTACTCCTGAGGATAGGGAAGTGAAGCGGCGGTTGGGTAAGTGTCGCCCTCGAGCGTATTCCGATCTGATTAGGTCGAACATTCCGACTCTTGAGTGTGAGCCGCCTTGTTCCCCTCGGTCGAGATCGCCCGCTCCTACTGTGAAACTTCTCCTGGGGGGCCTCTTGTCGTGAAGCCAACTCGGGGAGAACTTCAGGCCTATGTCGAGTCGCTAGCTAAGAAGAGGAGAAGCGTAAAGTGCAAAGCTCAAGAACCTCCTGAGATCAGCCTCTCGGCCCAGGGTAAGGCCTCGAAGTTGGGAGTATCATTCTGGCGTTCGCTATCCAAGGAGCGAGTTACTGCATGAGTTGGTGAGGGGCAAGTGTTGCCCTCTTTGGTCTAGGTGTCCGAGGAGGCGGGTGCGCAGCGTTGCTTGTCCTCTGCTGCAGGAGCTAAGGGTTCTTCGAGAAGGGTTGCCGAGCCTCCATTGAAAGTTCTTCCTATCTCTGTCTGAAGCCCTTCAGAGCAAAACGCCACGTCTTCCCCTCCGAGATGGGGAGATGTGGGAAATGTCCTTTGGGTGAGAGGTGAGGACCATTTGTTTACCAATGCGGGCTGTAGTTAGAACATTTCGTCTATCCTTTGGGATTATGATCTCAAGAAGGTGGAAGCCATGTGAGTTGAGGAGGCTCTGGCCCTATCACTCCAGGGGACCGTCTCAATATGTCCGAGCACCTTCTTTTATTCGTCTCGTCGTTGTGTTAATGTTATTTGCTAACTCCTTTTCGTTCCTTGGCAGATGGCTACTTATATAAAGGACTTAGCGGAGAAATTTAGTTCGGTCGAGCTCGGCTAAGGCGGCGGCTCTGAAGCCAAAGTTGCCTCCTTGACCTCTGAGAGGGCTAAGCTGCGAGAT
Organism: Tetrastigma voinierianum; assembly: GCA_016808115.1. Classification (NCBI taxonomy): domain Eukaryota; kingdom Viridiplantae; phylum Streptophyta; class Magnoliopsida; order Vitales; family Vitaceae; genus Tetrastigma; species Tetrastigma voinierianum. The sequence goes on from JAEQBH010007174.1 coordinate 106,731, forward strand.
CGGATACAAAGCTTGACCGAGGATGTTCCGAGGTATAAATCCGACCTGAAGCACACCTCGACCGCCAAGGCGGCGAAGATAAAGAAGGCCATGGGGGCTGAGGGTTGTCGAGGATGGTGAGATTATAGTTAAGAAGAAAGGGTTTAATTTGTCGGGGAGGAGTTATGCACCAAAATAGCGGTGTTGGATCGGACCCTTGAGAGACCACGAAGCCGAAACTCAGTGGAAGCTTAGTGAGGAGTGCAACGTGTTCTGAGGGACCTTCGGAGCGGGAGAGCTGTGGTTGGCCATAGGGATGGAGTAATAGCAGATTTTAAGGACAAGGCCTGCACCTTATGGGCCTTTGGATGGCTTGCTTTCCAACGTAGAGTTGTCAAGGCTTTTCTGGGTTTGGACTTCAATTTTCCAATTCCTGATCCTGATAAAGAGGAGGCGGAAGAATAAGTTCATGAGAGGGCGGCGGATCCGGCGCCTCGATACACTCCGCCTTTGTTCATTTTCTGGTGGGTTGAGTTCTTCGGGGTTGGCTCTCCACTCTCGCCCGTTGGGGCTTCGCCTTCTGACTTGCATGGCTCAGAGGCTCGCACTGCGGGTGCAGCCTCAAACATTTAAGGCCTTTAGACATTGGTTTTGTTATTCTATGGACATCGGTCCTTCTACTTTCTTGGTTTCTCGTTTTCTTTTATGACCAGTTTTGAGAAGTTTCTGGTCACGATCTTCCCAAATGGTTGGTTCTTACTAAACTATGCGGCCACTGGACTACGTGCTTCCTCATCAAGGCCCAGGCTACATGGCTCCTTAGTTTGCCCGGGCCTTCCTGAGTTATCGAGGTTCGTTTGGGCCCGAGGCTGCGAGACTCTTTTAAGGCGAGCTATAAGGCTCGTTTGAAACCGAGCTACAAGGCTCTTTTGGAGCCCATTTGCAAGGCTCGTTGAAACCGACCTACAAGGATCTTGGAACTAGTTTGCAAGGCTCGTTTGAAGTCAGACTCGTGGCTCCTTAGAGGCCCAGGCTACAAGGCTCTTTTAAATAGGCGTGAGAACCATCGGCCCAGGCTACGTGGCTCCTTCAAAGCGAGCTACAAGGCTCTTTTGGCCCCAGTGCAAGGCTCTTTTGAAGCGAGCTCGTGGGTTGTTTCGAAGTGGCTGCAAGGCTCTTTTTGAGGCTGAGCTAGAAGGCTCATTTGGAAAGCGAGCTACGTGGCTCCTTTGGGGGTGTTTCCCTGAGGCTCTTTTGGAGCGGTGCAAGGCTCGTTTGAAACCAACCCTCTGATGCTCTTATGGAACTTAGGCGCAAGGCTCATTTGAAGCGAGCTCGTGGCTCCTTCATAGCGAGCTACAAGGCTCTTTTGGCCCAGCTGCAAGGCTCCTTGTGAGCTACGTGGCTCATTCCAAAGCGAGCTCTGAGCTCTTTTTATGCCCAGTAAAGGCTCATTTGAAACTGAGCTATAAGGCTCTTCTAAAGCGGTACGCAAGGCTCGTTTGAAAGCGAGCTACGTGGCTCCTTGAATTGAGCTACAAGGTTCTTTTGTGGCCCGGTGCAAGGCTCGTTTGAAACTGAGCTATAAGGCTCGTTTGAAACTGAGCTACGTGGCTCCTTGGCCCAGCGGTATGTGGCTCTTTGTCTCCAACTTCCTTTGGGAGGCACACGATTTTTAATGTAGATCATGGAGGTGGAGCAGAATGCATGGCTGAGCGGTCCATGTTTCTTTATAAACAACCGCCTTTCTTGAGTGTGTTATACTACGCTCTCCTCCTTCTTCCTCTGTTCCTTTGATTATCAAAGTTCGTACATGATGAAGCCGGGGTTGATCGCCACTCTGGCGAGTGTTTGGGATCGTAGGCCGATGTTCGGTTTGGCGTTACGCCATTTGTAGGAGTTGTGTTTTCCCTATTTCCTCCTTGTAGGGTTATTGTTGTTCCCTAGTCCTGCCCATTGATGGAATTGGACCAGGGAACATATTCGGAGGGGGCGGCGTGCTCAGAGGGAATATTTTTAAGTCCCGCTTCCTCCATCATCCCCTCCTTTCTCCTTCTCTTTCCTTTTCTCTTTCTCTTTCTTGTGGTTTTTGCCTTGATTGGGTGTTGGTCGATCATGATCTTTTATGAACGACTGGCGGTGTAATTTTACGAGATATAAAAGAACGACTTTCTTGATTGTAATTTTACGAGATAACTAAAATAAAAGCCGCAGATCTTTGAAGCGTATGTACTTGTCACGATGTTTGTCTTTTTTTTTTTGATGATCTATGAGAATATTAACCCGGGCGAAAATATAAACACAAAGAATGTTATTATAGCAAAGCGCCAGATTTCTTATTAAAGCTACAATCCGAGGTCTATTGGTAGAATCGCTAGGTGTTGGCATTCCAAGATGTGGCAAGATTTTCCCTCTTATGTTTGGGTTCGTAGTTGTCGGTCGGACTATTCGATACCACATGGGGCCTTCAGGTTTGTCCTGGCTTCCCATATGTGGGGTTTTCCTTATTAGCGGGGAATTTTTTAGAGCGAGGTCGTAGGGCTTAAAACTCTTAGGCATGACCGCTTTAGTTTGTAATACTTTTCATTCTTTCTATGATAGTCCTCGACACACCTTAGAACACGCTCGTTTTCCTTACAGAGGTCGAGGTTCGAGCGGATGATCTCCTCATTGTGTTCGATATTTGCGAACTCTACTCTTAGTGATTTTAGCCCGACCTCAACGGGAGCTACCGCTTCAGTGCCAAATGCTAGAGCAAATGGGGTTTCTTGAGTTGCTGATTTGTGTGTAGTTCTGTATGCCCATAATACCTCGGGGAGGTATTCTACCCATTTTCCATTTAGATTTTCTAGCTTGGTTTTTAACGCTGCCTTAAGAGTCCTTATAGTGACTGCAGCATGCGTTGAATTTGGATGGTGAGGGATGATTGGTAGTTCTTGATTCCGATCTCGGTGCAGAAATCTCTGAACTTAGGATTGTCGAACTGTTTCCCATTGTCAGATACCAAGGCTCTAGAGTTCGAACTGCATTATGGAACACAAATGAAGTTCACAGCACCTTTTCACCGGTGATTGTTGCTAATGGCTCGTGTAACGACCCGACTTAACCATGTAGATATTGTCCGGCCGGGCTGAGGCCCTCGCGGCTTTAAAGCAGCGTCACTAGATTGAGATGAACCCATACTTATATAGTGCCAAGAAGTTTCTCCCCTATCCGATGTGGGATGTGACAAACACCCCCCCATACAGACACAATGTCCTCGTTGTGTCCCATGGGATTGCGGGGCGAAACGGAACAGACCCCCACATCGGGGTAGGGGATCGGCTCTGATACCATTTGTAATGACCCGGCCCAACCATGTAGATATTGTAAAACCGGGCCTAAAGACCCTCACGGCTTTAAAGCCTTGGTTAGGATAGGCCAATACTTATATAGTGCCAAGAAGTTTCTCCCCTATCCGATGTGGGATGTGACAGCTCGGCCTCGGCCCACTTGGTGAAGCAATCCACTCCCACAACAATAAACTTGCATTGACCCTTCCCAATGGGTAGGGGTCCCAGTATGTCTAGCCCCCATTGTTGAAAAGGCCAAGGGCTTGTGATTGAGGTCAGTGGCGTGGACGGGAGGTGAGAGATTGGGGCGTGCTCTTAACAGATCTTGCATTTTTTAACCATCTCCGTGGCGTCTTTGAGCATTGTAGGCCAATAATATCCTTGTCTCGAGTGCTTTCTTTGCGGACCCGCTCAGATATAAGTTCCCACAAATACCTTCATGCCTCTACGAGCACGTGGTTGGCGATCTTCCTTCCCTCGCGCAGGATGGGTGTAGAAAAGTCTAGTTTATAAAGGGTCCACGATGAATGGTGAATCTAGCGACCTTGTTACGGCTGGAGGCCTCCTTTGGATAAACGGCAATATTCCGTCCACCAGGTAATCCCATATGGGGTCCATCCAACTCGACTCGGACATTAATGGGTACACTTCTTCATTATCGACGTTCACTGAGGGTTCTGTGAGGTGCTCGGTACCTGTCTATCTAGATCCTCCTGTGATGTTGTTGCTAGCTTTGCCAGGGCATATGCTCGCGTGTTCTCTGCTCTTGGGACATGCGATAACGAACAGTATGAACTTTTAAGCGAGTTCGCACCTTTTTGAGGTAAATGATCATTTTTTCACCCTTGGCTTCATAGGAGTCCTCTATTTGTTTCACCACCAACTGGGAATCACTGCATATCTCCAATTGTTCAGCTTCGAAGAGTGGGCGAGTTAAGCACGACTATGGCGGCCGTACTCGGCCTTGTTGGAGGCTTGAGGCGGAATCGGGTGCGTATTCCATGTCAATTTCATCGGGAGGTCGGAATCAAGCACGCATCGCTCCCTTGGGAATTGGTGGCCCGTCTACGGACAACTCCGGATAAGTGGTCGGGCACCAATTGAGTAGTTTCGGTGGGCTGTGCTGGGGTATTTGAGGGGGTAAATTCCATGATGAAATCGGCCAAAACCTGGTCCTTGACCGCTGTCCTTGGCTTGTATCTGATGTCGAACTCACTGAGCTCTATGGCCCATTTTATCAGTCTTCTCGAGGTCTCCGGCTTGTGAAATATTTGTCTCATCGGGTGTTTTGTTGGGATTTCAATAGCGTGAGCCTGGAAATATGGTCGAAGCCTTCTGGCAGTGGTTACTAATGCTAGGATTAATTTCTCCATCTTTGGATACCTTTCCTCCGCTCTTCTCAGAGCTCGGCTGCAGTAGTATACCGGCTATTGTCTTCTATCTCGCTCTCTGACCAGGGCGGCGCTAGTTGAGAAATCTGAAACGACTAAATAAAGGGTAAGGAGTTCTCCCTCGGAAGGGCTTACTAGGACGGGAGGAGAGCTTAGGTAAGTTTTTAGCTCTAAGAACGCCTCTTCGCATTGGGTGTCCAAGTGGAAAGCCTTTTTAAATTTGAAAAATGGTCGAGAAGCCCTTGTGGTTGGATCTAGATGCGAAAGCGACCGGGTAGCTATTCTCCCGATCAAGCGTTAAATTTCTTTGGTGTTTAAAAGCGGTTGCATGTCATGCACGACTTTTATTTTATCTGGATTTGCCTCTATTCCTCGGCTGTTGACTATGAAACCCAAGAATTTTCCGGCTGAGACCCCAAAGGCGCACGTGGTTGGATTTAACTTCATGTTATAGTTCTTTAAGACCTGGAACGACTCAGCTAGGTGGGCTACGTGGAGCTCGGCCTTAATTGACTTTACCAACATGTCATTTATATATACCTCCATGGATGCTCCAATCTGCCCCTGAAACATTTTGTTCACCAGCCTCTGATAAGTGGTCCTAACGTTCTTCAACCCGAAGGGCATCACCTGGTAACAGTAAGTACCCTGCCCTGTTACAAATGAGGCCTTCTCTTGGTCACTAGGGTCCATTCTGATCTGGTTATATCTTGAGAAGGCGTCCATGAAACTGAGGAGCTCGTGGCCAGCCCCGTGGCGTCCACTATAAGGTCGATCCGAGGTAGGGGAAAGCTATCCTTCGGACAGGCTTTGTTGACGTCGGTGAAGTCAATGTAGAGTCGTTATTTCCCGTTTGCCTTTTTGACGAGGACTACATTAGCCAGCTAGTTAGGGTATTCTACTTCTTGGATAGCTTTGGCTTGGAGGAGTTTGTTAACTTCTTCATTGATGTATACGCCTTTACGGGGTGGCTTTCTTTTTTGTTTAGCGGGTTTGAAGGAGGGGCGTGTTCGGCTTTGTATTGTGATCATTTTGGGGTTAATTCCCCCCATATCCTCCTACTTCCAGGCGAATAATTCTATGTTATGTTTCAAGAAGCGGATAAGGAGGTCCCTAACGTCTTTGGCTAATTTGGATCTGATGTAGACTAGATGTTCCGGCTGGTAGTCGAGTTGTATCGGTTCTAGTTCTTCTGAGGGCATAGGTCGGATGCTTACCTCATCTCTCATGTCGAGCTCGTCCATGTAGATGTTGTCTATCGCTTTTTGTTTCATTGATGCTGAGTAGCACTCCTTGGCTACGCGCTGATCTCCTCGAACCATTCACACAACCCATTCGCGATTAAGAATTTGATAACCATATGATAGGCGGAAGGGATGGCTCTTATGGCATTGAGGGAGGGCCTGCCCAATAGTATGTTATAAGCTGATAAGGCATCCACTATGAGGAACCTCACTTTAGATTATGGCTGGCGCTACGGGGAATCTCCCGAAGTAAGCGCGATTGTATTGACTGAGGCGGCCTCTTTCTTAGAATCCCACTGCGGGTGGCGTTGATCGGTTCTAGCTTCTCCCTTCCGATGCTTATTTTATTGAAGGCTGAAGCGAAGATGATGTCGGTTGAGCTTCCGTTGTCAACCGAGGACCACAGTAATGCTTATTTTGTTGGCTCACGATGCCTTATTACCAATGGATTAATCATGGGGATGCTGAGCGACCTTCCATGTCGAGTCAGGTTATGGTAGTGTCCGGTAGGGAGTTTGGATATGACTTGTATCTCTAATGTCTCCCCTAATCGTCTTTGTGTAGATGGCGACCTTAGGGCTAAATGGACTCCTTGCTCCCATGAATCCACAGAAAATCACCTGGATTACTCCCAAGGGTTGTTGGTGTTGAGTTGGAGCTGGCTGATGAGGTGATGTGGGCAGTGCCTAGTCCTGACCTTCTGAGGCCACGAAGCGGCGAAGATTTCCACGTCGGATCAGGTACTCAATTTCCTTCCTCAACTGGATGCAATCATCTGTTCGGTGTCCAAGATCCCTATGGAATTCACAATACTTGGTTGAGTCTCTCTTCGGTTAGATACATCTTGCATGCAAGAGGCTGGCCACCTTAAAAATTTTCGTAATCGCGTCTCATGGGGACTGTGACAGAAGTACACATCAAGGGTGAATTATGTAGGAATTGGATATCCTGCTTTGTGACTCGGTGAGGTGGGCCCAAACGGTCCCTGACGTTGCCTCGTCTCTTTGGAGACCATTCTCTGTTATCTCTGTCCCTTCGTGGGGATTTATCCCTGTCTCCTCGTTTCTTGGGGCTTCGTTCTCGCTTTTTCTAGCCCTTGCTTTTCTCCTTTTGCGTGGAAGAGTTTTCCCGCTTAGATAGAAGGGCTTCCTTACCGTTGATGTATTTCTCCGCTTTGGCGGCACACAAGCCATGCTTGCACAGAAGTTCTTTGAGATGGGAAAACATCATATCTTTTAGCACTTACGCCCTAGCCCGGTAATCAAGCGGTGATGGCAAACTTCTAAATCTAGGATGTCACTTTGAATATTTCTGCATTAAACCTCACGAGACGTAGGACCTCAGGTTCTTCTATGGGCTTTGCTTTATGGTTAGCAAGTGATAGCTTCCCGGCTTCTATGCGTCCAGAGCTCTGATGAAGTGGGAAATGAACGCAATGGATAACTCTTGGAAGGATGAGATTGATGATGGCGGGAGTCTTTTGAACCAGGCTAAAGCCGGGCCTTTTAGCGTGATGGCGAAGGCTTTACATCTAACGGGGTCTTGGTATCTGTGTAGCTCCATTTGATTCTTGTAGGTATTGATGTGGTCTACGGGGTCTTTCGTTCCGTTGAATGTTTAGATCTGAGGCACTCTGAACTTTGCTGGGAGAGGGAAGTGTAGTACCCCGGCCATGAACAGGGATTATGTCTGTTGTACCAAGGCATCCACGGAGATTGGAGCTCGTCCTTTCACAATTTCCTTCATATGGCTGAGCTCTTGCTGGATGTCTCGGAAGCACTGCTCCCATGATCATTCCCCTATCTGCTGCCGATAAAGGATGGGTCCATTACCTCTGTTGTTCCTACTAGGTATTCCCTCATTGCGATCCTCTCCGAAGGGTTTATAGGGATCATGCTCCTTAGCAGCTCGTTCTCCTTCTGGAAGTCGGCTTCAGGACGTCGTGGCGTTCTTATTCTTCCTCTGATTTCTTTGCATTTGTGCAGTGAGTTCCTCGAGTCTCTCGGCCAAATGTTGATTGGTGAAGGCAGTGCCTCCATCGTCGGTTTGGCACATGGGGTTCGGGCGTCTCTTGGTGGTCGGCTATCTAGGTCACCCTGTTGGTCTTGCGCCCTAGGGGGATCGGCGTGACTCCTGCTCATGTTCCGGGTCGATACCATCAGTCACTGAGAATTTAGTTTTACTTGTAAAGGAACAGTCATTCCCACCTGATGGTGCTTTTTCTACCGATACTAGGCTAGAGCTTCTTGGGCCAGATTAGGCGGTCACAGCTCCAGTTGGATCGTCGTACAACCACCTTCCGTGATGAAAAGGATGATCCGGCAAGGGCGTGCCGGCCGCCGCTCCGATGTCTAAGTCGGTTTCTTTCTTATGAGAAATTCAATCGTTTATGGCATTATTGTTGCGTACCTTTTTGTGCTAGAATGGGTCGGTATTTATAAGGGGAAATTGTGGTTACTTTCCTTATTAGATGGTGATACGGTATTTCCCCCATTGGGTGGGGAGTTTCCTTTTCCTTATCATGAACCGTCTTTTAAGGGATAATGGAGGAGCCGTGATCATGTAAGATCCTTCTTTCTAATCCGTAGGAGCCTAATCATAGGCTAGACACTTTCCTTTACCACGAGTTTTTTTTTTTGGGTCGCCTATATCACTTGATTACCTGGCAAAGTGGTTTCAATTATGGGCCTGGGTCCGTGTACTTTGGCATGGGCAAGATCTTCTTGTGGATGAGGCTTCTTCATTGGAGTCGTACTGACTCCGCCGCCAGGCAAGGTTTGGGAAGCTGCGTGTGGCGTCCTTGAAACCAGGTGTCCGTTGACAACCCGTCAACCTATGGAATAGTCGTGGATGTCGGGTAACTGAGCCTCCTCATGAAAATCGAGCGAGTCTCATTTATGCGGGGGGCTCTGCAAGGTACAAACATGTCTAACAATTACAATGACCACGGGGTCCCGATTGCGGGAGTAAAATAATGGTCGCAGGCCCCTGCATCAATACTCACAATAAAATATCGACCAAATATATCATGGTTTAAAGTTTTTTACATTACTCTTAGCCACAACATATATTAAAATTACAACATTCTAATACATGTATACAAGAAAATAACTACCAAAGCCACAACGGCTTTCTTCTCAACGACCCTAATGAGTGTCGCCTTCCGTCGCTCCTATACGGAAATGGTGATCCATCGTGAGGTAGGCAAAGCTGATGGTGATAATTTCCTACATAGGTTACTCCCGCCTAAGTGCACATGTATGACAAACAAACACATTCAAGTAATTACATTTAACCTACTCGAATGTCTACATGACTGGATGAGAGTGTGACTCACCTATCCATATCGAGTCCTCACGACTCCCTGCTTTATGGAAGTTGCCATGAATGAAAACCATTTCCAAACAAAGGTATTTGTTTTTAACCGTAGACAACCCTCCGATATAAATAGTGGACCGACTCCGATAATCTATATTGTGGACAACCCTCCGATGTATATCAATTGATGAGCTCAGGCCGATTGATATTTTATGAAACGATCTCCGTGTATATATCAATTGGGTCGACTCCGACGATTGATATTATATGGACAACCCTCTGATGTTGTAATGGACACACTCCGATAATTATTATTATTGGTCAACCCTCCGAAACAATTCTCGAAAAACCACCTCATGCACTCACTCTATTGTTCTACAGGGTCTTACTGAGTGCATGGAATGTGATCTGAGTCCGTCACGTTCGTACTAATATATTCAAATGCGTATATATTAACATAATTAAATCACATAAAACATGCATGCACATTCACATAAGATTACACAAGAATTAGCTCATGACAATTAACAAGCTCTGAAGCAATTCATTTTGAATCACTCAACACATAAAATTCACATAAAAATATTCACGTGTCACTATTCACATACTATTCATGTTACTATTCACGTGAACAGTAAAACCCTCGGGTTACTGTTCACGACCACTCAAAATAGGATTTTTCTCACTCGGTTCAAAGCTTTTGAGACCGAGTCTACGACTAAAACAAGCCTCAGAACATTCCTAACCATTTACATGACTCTTAGCCAAAGATTAACACAAGTAGGAAAAGATCCCTACCTCTTGGAGTTTGACGAAACTCCAAGATTTTGGTGCCTAAGCGTAGCTCTCGTCGCGTAGATCAACTTTGCCTTCAGCCTCGACAAAAATCTACGATCCCGATTTTGTAAATCGAAAGAAGCAAGAGAAGAAATAATAAAATTAAAAAATCTCCCTCTTGCACGCCCTCTGTCTCTCGATAGTCTCCTCCCACAGTTTGACTTTTATACTTTTTTTCTTTTATTATTATTATTATTATTATTATTCTTATTCTTATTTTAGATACATGATTCATATTCCTTTATTCGGATTCGTTTTTATCTCGAAATAATTTATTTCTTTTCAATTCACTTTATTTTAAATGAACTTAACCCAAGCCGTTTCATGACTTCCGAGATTTTCATAAAAATCTAGTCTGCGAAAATCTTGATGACCTATCACCAAGAAAATCGTAAAATATTCGATTGTCACCGAGTCGACGAAACTTTTATGGATCACTAGATTTTGCGAGGCGAATTTATGTACTTGATTCGTTTCGTCATCCAAAGATCTGAAAATTTCAGTTTTCAGCGAAATTACCGTTTACCATTTTCAAAGTGAATTTTCCGGGTTTACATTGCGCTGCACAGGCTTGCGCTCACAGGCTGTGCACATATTGTTTTCTACCCCATCCGAACTTATAAAGTTATTCTTCTTCTTCTTCAAAAAAAAAAAAAAAAACTTAATTAGAAACAAAAACTAAAATAATTCAACAAAATCTATCTATGGTTATTTCAAGTTTTTCTTAAAAAAAGATGAAGAACAAAACAAAACATATGTAATGATCGATTTTAACAATTTGTATTTGCCTTTTTTTCTACATTTCCTATATTCACTTTGATGAACCTAAAGGCACGCCTAATAAGATGCTAAACATAGAAAAAAACTTACTTTCTGACATTATAATCTATAGGCTTTTAATTCCCAATAACATGATTGATCAAAGATTAACATGAGAAATAATCTCCACCAAATCCATCTCCTTCTTTACTTCACATTGCATCAATGAAGCCATATCATCATGATCATCAGTAGGAGGGGGACTAGACATCTGATTAAGAAGAGAGTCAATACTGCAATTCTCCTTAAATATGTCTCACTACCCATAAGAACTTAAAAGGCACAATAGTGGAGCAATCCTGATTGTTGGATTAATCCCAATCAACGCGAGAATAGACAACTAATAGTAAATGCTTTCCCTATTCTCATACCTATTAAGGTGAGGTAAGGAGTAAGGACAACGACACCCTGAAGCACAGGTAGGTATGAGAATGGACTCAGAAGATAAACTACACTCATTTCGTTTGTTCTTTGAAATTCCCATTGCTTTCTCACCGTACAGTGCAACGAGCCAAATGAAACTTAATTTCTCCTAAGAAAAGTAACCATAGTTTATGATAGACAAGCAACCTTTTCGCGCTCGCTACATGTTCTCTCTAGATTCACATTTCACATTCATGTTCTGTTCCTTATCCTTTAATCAGATATGTTTAACTTCGATAAAAATATTCTTACATTTTAATTCCCAAAAATATTCTAAAATCTTAAACAGCTTGAAAAAACAAGGTCAAATGCAGCCATGAACAAGTTATCACCATTGAAGAGACACAGCAAAGCACCAAAGGAGGTGTTTGTTATTGTAATATAGAATTGTACTTGTAATGAAGGTGCGGTGCGAGTTACCCGACCATGAAAGTGATGGCCTTTGGCCTAGAAATGACGCTGCCGGGGTTAAAGTTAGGCGCCATATAGGTTTATGCCTTCACATCTCTTTTGTCTTTTGTTCTTTTTGTAAATATTGTATATGCATTTTCTGTTAATACTATTCTTATTTTCCACGTCAAAAAACAAAATCAATAACTTAATACCACCCGTTAAAAACCATATTCTGCTCAACTAATTATCCTAATAGATTCGAGAAAGCGTTTTCATATGGCTACTAATCAATATTAACTGAACTTAAGAAGAATCATACTTTGCATGTGCATACGCCCTTCTTCATCAGCAATTGGTGGAGTTATAACACTACTAGCATGGTGAAGAGCACTCCTGTAATCCCGGTCATTTCTAGGCAGTGGCAATTTGAAGATTATTTCATAAAATTTGATTTATATAATAATTCCAGATATTTCTAACATTAATTTTATTAACTTTTATCAATCTTTTGTTGTCTATCGGGCTGGCACGAGGCTCAAGAGGTTATGTTTAGAGTTAGTGCTTAGTGCCATTGGTTGAAGCAGAGATGACCCGCGAGAATGGAAGATTTACACATATAGTAGAACCATATTCCCATCTTCATTTTTTCCTTTAAAGAGAAGAAGGTGCCTCAAATATATATGCATCAGTGAACTACTCAACAGAAGGTGTCAATGATGAAGGATAAGAAATTTCTAGCAATTCATGTGGCGGTCACGGACGCGATATAGTCTCTTGATAGTTCAACTGAGAGCTAGTCCTTGATCGTTAAAACACTAGAAAATTCTTAGTGGTGAGTGAATCCACGGATCCCTAGTGCTTTTGTGTGCTATTTCTCCACTTAGTGGTAAAGCATTAGTTGAGTGATGAATGGCAACCAAATACAATTGTTAGACATAAGAAGTCTTTCATATAACAACTTGCATACATTGAGCATTTTTTATTTCTTTTGATAGGACCTTTTTTTTTCCTGTGTTTGGAAAACAAACTTCTACTATATCACACTTCTATACAAGACCATTGCTACTTCACTTGGGACAAGACTCAAGGGCATCTACACATACAATAAATAAGTGAAATGTGGAATTTGAAACATGGAAACCCCTTTTTTTTTTTTTTTTGTTGATAGGCAACATGGAAACCATATATTAGACATGAGAATTTCAACATAGCATAAGGAATGTAGGATTCCAACCTTCAAATGATGGACAATTCTTCTGAGATTGTCCTTGTACTCTTCAAAAAAAAATGGAACATCTTTTGCCTTTCCACTTTGGTCCTCCAAGAAGTGCATCATTTGCCCCAACGAAAACGACGGGATGAAGAAATTTCTATGGAAGTAGAAATGTCTTGTAGCAATGTAAACAAAACTGCAAAATGAAGCGTTGCACAAAGATGTAATATATTGTCACTAAAATGCCAAGCAAACCAGGAGATTGGTTGAATCTTCCACAAAAAACTCAGATGTCCCCTTAATAAGCAATATTCAACCTATATTTATATAAAATGCAAGCACAGATAGAAATAAACCATTTTGCTCTGGAAAAAAAAATGCTAATAAGACTAATCCCGGCAACTAGTTTGTTTGAAAGAACATAGTATTGGAGTGAAGAGCTCCTTTGATTTCTTTTGGGGCCTTTGGCTTCTTCAATTTAAAAGCGATCTTCTAGACTATAGACTATCTTTCAAGTGTCTGGCTTCCTTTGGTTTTGAAAGTTTATGTAAGGAGATTTCTTGACTATTTCGAGCTGCTAAAGATAGAAGAGTTCCTTTTGTTTTTGTTTTTCCACATTTAAGGCAAATAGATCTGTTAAGAAGGCATTAAAATTCTACCCTTATAAGTTTAATTTTTGCCCTTTATAAGAAATTTTTTTGTTAAAGATTTTTACACAGTCAATGAATATTAGAAGCCCAACAACAGTGGATGAAGATGTGCTCCACATATGTGCGATCATGTTTGCATAGACGGCGCAATTAAGCGGACTATAGACCCTCTTGAGCTGGTTGATTGATAGCATCATTCTGCTGACCTCCACCCCTAAACAAGGCGATCTTTGATGTTGCCCTCGGAATCCAAGACTCCTTATCCGGGAAGGATGTCACCTTATGAGATGACCAAGACATGTAATAGGATTTGAACTAGGAACATCCCTTTCTTTGAGATCATCCAACCCAACATATTTTGTAATAGCACAAGTATACATGCTAAATTCATTTCGATTTAGAACTGCCTAATCATATCAGGTATCTTGATATCAAACGCCTCCATTTCTTTTTTAAATAGGCAAAAGGGAAATTCATTGAAAGGAAAATGAGTATACGAGGAGCATACAAAAAAGGCGAAATTGAGGAAAAAATATTGAGAAAAAAACACAAACTAACCCACAAAATGAGCTAGCTCCTAAGCATAACCATTGAATGCGAACAAAAGAGCCTAAAACAAAAGAAATATACGCATTTAGAATACAACCCGACCCAGTAAAAAGAGGCAGCGCATGTGATAGGTGTTTTAGTCTGAGGATTGAGAAAGTAGCATCTTCAAAGACAAATCTATTTATGAGGGTTGGAAGGTCTGAGTAGAGTAGAGTTAGGTGGCATGGTGTTATTTGCATTAGGGTTTTTCTGATAGTCCATTACTATTCTTGATTCCATGGCCCAGAGGCTTTTGATGTAGTTACGGAAGGGTGCTTTGTCTTGGATACTTAGAGCGGCATTTCCTCCTTGAGAGCTATCTTCTTTTAGTAGCATTCGATGGTTTTTATGGAGTTTCGGTTCTTCGATGAAGCCTCTTTGCAATTTCCGCCCTTGTTTCCTATTTGCATGGGCTTCGATTAGAATCTTGTCCTCCTCTTCACTCCATATGTCCTTCTGCATATCAAAAATTGCACCTGTGATATATGATTATATATATATAGATGATGAGTCGATGGAGGGGCGGACCTAGAAATATAGTTACAGAATACGATGGCTAAGTATTTTATCTTCCAAATTTGAGGTCAGGGTTCAAACCTATGTAAATGCGGAAATCGATGATAGTCGCTAGTTTAAAGACACGCTTAAGATATAACCATAGGGTCCACCCCAATTATAGTGTCTCGCTTTTTAATACATGCATCCTAGACTTTAATTTTCTATTTTTTTTTAAATATTTTATTCTTAAAATGTTTAATTTTTTTTTATAAGATCAATTAGATTTTGAATCATCAATTCATGGTTTTACTTCAATCAAACATGTGTCTTACGTTGAGCCTTAAGCATTAGTAGCTATCAGAGGCTTTTGCGGCTTTTAGAACTATGATGATTGCATATATTTCTTTTTTCTACCTAAAGGATGGAAAATGAGCATATATAATTAATCTCCACAAGAAAACCCTAATATTTTATGTACCATTTGGGAGGTATGAATGTTTTATTCATGTATATATGTTTTATATATGATGATGTACGCATGACGCTTATGGTAGGGAAAGGGAGACATAATTTTTTTCTAATTAAGCTTCTGAATTTGGAATATTGGATGGATAACAATCAAGAGATGATGGAAGACATTAATATCAAGGCATTTGGGTAATGGACACAAGGTTTTTGATTCAATGGAAGGAAAAAAAACCCCATATATCTCCAGGATATATATATATATATATATATATATATATATATATATATATATATACTCTCTATATACTATATATATATATATATATAATGAAATTCATCCAATAGACTTTGTGAACATAAAAATAAAAATAAAAAATCAAAATGAAAAGGAAGAAGAAAGACAAAAGAAACCTTAATGTTAGGCACGAGATGATTGTGCCATCTCTGGCTGCTTCCCTTTATCCTCCCATTCGGCATATGAAATCGGACTCCATTTCCTCACTCATATTGCTCCGCGATTGAATCAACAGTCTTATGCATGAGAATGAGAAAACACGTTATCAAAGACATACATTAGAACAAAAACCCGGAGAAAAAAAAAAAAAAATTATACATTTTCATAAAGTAGAAGTTATATAGAATCTTATTATTATTATTATTATTTTCCAAATTTCCCTGTCTTCTTCAATTATCCAACCCTTAACCACATGGGTTTCTTTCTACCTTTATTATTGTCTTTTTGGGGTGCCGGGCTTCTGTTGTGGCAATTCATACTGATTTCTTGTACAAGCGATTCTCCCCATTATCACTGACACTTCATCCGGTATAACAAAGTAGTTGAACCCCACGCCCCACCATCTTTGAGGCGGCGGTGACGCGACCCAAGCTCTCACGATGATGTTCTGTGAATATCCTCCTCACCATCATCGCCTCCATTATTGGTCAAAAAATTCCCGGCCACTTCGACGTTTTCGACGAAAGGCTTCAATTCGTAAACATGAAGATTCAAGGAAGACCCATAGGTGAAGTTTTCGAAGGGATCCAAACAAGCGGTTTGGACTTCGAATTGGAGGTTTTGAGGGGCATTGGCGAGCGATGATATAGATAGTGGAAATCTTGGAAGAGAGATTTTTGGTGAGCAGGGTTCTAGGAAAACCCACCATCTACTCCTCCTCCACCCATATAAGGTGGTTTCCACATAATTCTCGGGGGAAGAACATTGCGAAATTTGAGAGAAGCCTTGAATTTTCATGTACTTTAATAATAAAATTCATGAGAGAGAGAAAAGAAACAAAGCACGGAAGCGAGAAAATTTTTTGTGTGTGGTGTGTTTTTTTTTTTGGAGCTACCAGGTTTGTGTGTCGGTGTCCTTACTCTTTAATAGGTATGAGAATGGGGAAAGAATTTACTATTCGTTGGATTCATCCTAGTCGTTGATTGGGATTAATCCAACGGTCAGGATTGCTCCACTGTTGTGACTTTTAAGTTCTCTATGGGTAGTGGGACAATGGGCCCTACTAAATTTTCCATTTTGGTAAAAAAGGTCAAAGGGATGAGTCTTTGTTTCAGACAACCGCAGAGACTCACCTTAACTCGGGTGAATGCGTGGATTACAACTTGCTTGCGACATCCTTCCATTGGATCTATTTGTGTATATGTATTCCATTTTAGGAGTATTTGAGTCGTGCAGCTTCAACTTTTAAAATAGCTACCTAATCGGATATTGTCAGTTGTGTCAAAAGCCAACAAGGTTTGGGAGACACTCCTAAGGGGATTTGTTTTGAAACATGCAAATGCATGACAAAACTTTTTCAACACGTGGTAAAAATGACGAAAGACAGTGAACTAACTATTATGCGGAAATAGATTTGTTTTACCCCTGGCACAGAAAAGAAATATATTTAAAAAAAAAAATCCGTTAGCATTCATATAAACCTCGACTCCGACATTAATTTTATTTTACTTAAATTACTAAAGCGGGAGTTTGACTTCAATTATCATTTTCTATTATTTTCTCATGTTTCAAATAAAATTAATTAATTTTTTTCTGATCTACATTATATTCTATTGATATTTAATAATTAATTTGTGATTTTTAAAGAACAAATTAAACAAAATTATCCATAAATTTATGGAAAGTAAGAGGGATTATGCTTGAAATAGAATTTAGTGTAATGAAATATTTAGTAAGCAATTAAGAGTTGGTTCTAATTAGAAAAATTATTAAGAAACGTCAATTTTGTAGTTATCAATTACTACTCTAATTACACAGTCAAGTAACGTTGATAATTTTTCTTATCCTTAAATTACTGCGACAAATGGTCTTAATTAAAATTTAAATAAAACAAAATAAACTTAAATGTGTTTTGTTTCAAGGAAAGATTGAATTGAGGTTTGTTGGTGTCTCTTCAATGTACAGCAAAAATGTACTGAATCAAAATTTAAAATGAATTTAAATGTGTTTGTTTCCAAGGAAAAATAAAATGAAATGGGGGGTGGTTTGTTTGTTGGTGTCTTCTTCAATCTATGGATCATTCAGTGACAAAATAGAGATAGATAGATAGATGTGTCCTAGACTCTGGAAATGCAGATTTGACGCCCGATCTTGGATGGTGGGGGGGGTGGTGGTGGGTGGTGTGTGGGGGCATATTTCTTAATTTGCTTAAATGCAAATATTTTTTTAAAACTAAATATGTCAAAACTCCATAAAGGTGTGAGGACATATTGTAAGAGAATAAAATTCTATAATGTATTATAAAATGAATAGATGTAAAAAAAACAAGTCTTAATATTAGATTGCAATCATAACATACGTTTACTTGCTCTATGCATTAGTCGAGAACCATAAAATACACATTATTCCTCTGAAAAGAAGACTTTGAATTAAACACCCTTTAAATTCATTTTAAATCCCAAATAATAAAACTTAATTGTATTAATCCCCAATTGATTCTTACTACTTTGATGAAAAGTCTGTACCATAAAAAATTATATGCCTACATCATTCCACATACATACATGCATATTGGTACATACATGGATACATGCTTATAATGAACTTATAAAGTTCTTCATCTTCTTCTTCTTCTTCAAAAAAAAAAACTTAATTAGAAACAAAAATTAAAATAATTCAACAAAATCTATCTATGATTATTTCAAGTTTTTTCTTAAAATAGATGAAAGAAGAAGACAAAACATATGTAATGATCGATTTTAACAATTTTTGTTTGCCTTTCTTTTTTTACATATCACATATTCACTATGATGAACCCTAAAGGCCTGCTTAATAAGATGCTAGACATAGAAAAAAAAAAATTTATGCCTACAAGATTATAAGCTATAGGCTTTTAATTCCCAATAACATGATTGATCAAAGATTAACATGAGAAAATAATCTCACAAATCCATCTCCTTCTTTACTTCACACTGCATCAATGAAGCCATATCATCATGATCATCAGCAGGAGGGGGACTAGACATTTGATTCAGAAGAGAGTCAATATT
Source organism: Tetrastigma voinierianum (assembly GCA_016808115.1). NCBI lineage: Eukaryota > Viridiplantae > Streptophyta > Magnoliopsida > Vitales > Vitaceae > Tetrastigma > Tetrastigma voinierianum. Next base: position 125,388 of record JAEQBH010007174.1, read on the forward strand.
GCAATTCTCCTTAAATATGTTTGCATCAAAGGAAAAATCGAGGACCTCCTCGTAGTAGCAACCAGGGACTACGCCGTTTGCCGGGCAGAAGTCAAGGAGCTCGGGCTTGTTCATGGAAGGTCTGAGTAGAGTAGAGTTAGGTGGCATGGTAGTATTTGCATTAGGGTTGGTTTTTCTGATAGTCCAGTACTACTCTTGATTCCAAGTTTAGGCTTTTGATGTAGTTCTAGAGAAGGGTGCTTTGTCTTGGATGCCAAACGCTTATTTCGCCTTTACTAATTTAATTAAAATAAAATTAATGTTGGGTAGGCTGAGAGAATGAATGCTAAAAAGTTATTATTTTTTTTTTTGTAAAATATATTGCTTTTACAATGTAGGGGTAAAACAGTCATTTGGAAAAATAGTTAGTTCACTGTCTTTCGTCATTTTTACCACGTGTTGAAAAAGTTTTGTCATGCATTTGCATGTTTCAGAACAAATCCCCTCAGGAGTGTCTCCCAAACCTTGTTGGCTTTTGATGCCAGTTGGCAATATCCGATTGGGTAGCTATTTTGAAAGTTGAAGCGTAATAACTGAAATACCCTAAAATGGAATACAAAATACACAAATGGATCTAATGGAAGGATGCCAGGTAAGCAAGTTGTAACAACTACACCAACTTGAGTCAGGGTGAGTCTACGTGATTATGCGAGCAAGACTCACCCCTTTGACCTTCCCACACCAAAATGGAAAATTTAGTAGGGCCCACTGTCCTACTACCCATAGAGAACTTAAAAGTCACAACAGTGGAGCAATCTTGACCGTTGGATTAATTCCAATCAATGGCCAGGATGAACCTAGCTAATAGTAAATGCTTTCCCCATTCTCATGCCTATTAAAGAGTAAGGAGTAAGTACAACAACAAACAAACTTGGTAGCTCCAAAAAAAAAAAAAAAAAAAAAACACACACACACACCAAATTTTCTCTCACTTTCCCTTGCTTTCTTTCTTTCTCTCTCTCATGGATTTTGATAGAAAGTACAAGGAAAATCTCGACTTCTCTTAGCCAGCAATGTTCTTCCTTGAGAATTACGTAAAACACCCTTATATGGGTGGAGGAGGAGATGGTGGGTTTTCCTTAGAACCCTCTTCATCAAAATCTCTCTTCCAAGATTTATACCATCTAGATCATCAGTTTCCCGTCAATGCCTCCTCAAAAACCCTCGATTCGAGTCCCGAGCAGCTTGTTGGATCCCTTCAATAACTTCACATATGGGTCTTCCATGGATGCGGTGTTTCTGGTGAAGCCTTTCGCCCAGCGTCGAAATGGTCGAGAATTTTTCGACCAATAATGGAGGCAGAGGAGGAGGAGGAGGATACCTGTTGCAACATCATTATCAGAGAGTGGCGGTTGCGGCCACCGCTTTCGTAGAGATGGTGGGGCCGGTGGGGTTCAACTATCAAGAAATCAAGCCGGTAAACTTTGTTATACCGGATTAAGTGTCATGCATAACGGGGGAGAATCGTTTGTACAAGAAAATCAATATGAATTCGGCTAAGAACAGAGTTTATCCGGCACCCAGACCATGAAAGGTAGAAAGAAGCCACAGTAATGGTTAAGGAATGTGGACAATTGAAGAAGATAAGTGGAAAATTTGAAATTAATAATAATAATAATAAAAGATCTATATAACTCTACTTTATGAAAATGTATAAATTTTTTTTATCTAGGTTTTTGTTCTAATGTATGTCTTTAATAATGTGTTTTCTCATTCTCATGCATGAAGATTGTTGATTCACCTGGTAGAGCAGTATGGAGTGAGGAAATGGAGTCTGATTTCTTAGATGCTGAATGGGAGGATAGGGAAGCAGTGCAGAGAGAGATGGCACAATCATCTCAAGCCTAACATTAAGGTTTCTTTTGTCTTTCTTCTTCCTTTTGATTTTGATTTTTTGATTTTATGTTCACCTTTGTCTATTGATTAATGTAATACATACATATATACGCTATATATATATATATATACATACATATATATATATATATATATCCCTTGAGATATATGGGTTTTCCTTCCACTGAATCACCTTGTGTCCATTACCCAAATGCTTTGATATTAATGTCCACCATCTCTTGTTTGTTAGCCATCGATATTCGAGGTCGAAGCAATTAGAAAAACAATTCGTCTCCCTTTCCCTACCAGGGTCATCCGCCCATCATCATATATAAAACATATATATGAATAAACCTCTACCCCAAATGGTACATAAAATATTAGGGTTTTTCTTATGGAATTAATTATATATGCTCATTTTTCCATCCTTTAAGTGAAAGGAAATATATGCCATCATCATAGTTCTAAAAACGCAAAAGCCTCTGATATCTACTAATGCTTAAGGTGCAACATAAGACACATGTTTGAGTGAAGTAAAACCGTGAATTGATGATTCAAAATCTAATTGATCTATAAAAAAAATTAAACATTTTAAGAATAAAAATATTAAAAAAAAATAGAAATTAAAGTCTATGATGCAATTTTTTTTAATAGGATGCATGTATTAAAAAGTGAGACACTGTAACTAGGGACCTTGTGGTTATATCTTAAGCGGCCTTTTTAAAACTATGACTATCGTCGGTTTCAGATTTACATAGGGTTTGAACCCTTGACCTCAAATTTGGAAGATAAAATACTTAGCCATCACACTCCTAACTATATTTTCTAGATGCCTTATACATTTGGCCATCATATAAATATATATATAAGTGGAATCATATATCCACCCAGTGCGGAGTTTTGATATGCAGAAGGACATATGGAGTGAAGAGGAGGACAAGATTCTAATCGAAATGATGGGAAAGCAGTGGGCGAGTAGTGAGTTACTGGAAGCGAAAACTCAAACAAAACCACTTGAATCTTTACAAAAGAAGACAACTCTCAAGGAGGAAATGATGCTCTAAGTATCCAAGACAATGCACCCTTCTCCAGAACTACATCAAAAGCCTCAACTTGAAATCAAGAACAGTACTGAACTATCAGAAAAACCCTAATGCAAATAACACCATGCCACCTACCTTTACTCTACTCAGACCTTCCATGAACAAGCTCGAGCTCCTCGACTTCTGCCCGGCCAACGGTGTAGTCCCCGGTTACGACTATGAGGAGTCCCCGATTTGTCCTTTGATGCAAACATGTTTCAGGAGAATTGCAGTATTGACTCTCTTCTGAATAAGATGTCTAGTCCCCCTCCTGATGATGATCATGATTATATGGATTCAATGATGTAGTGTGAAGTAAAGAAGAAGATGGATTTGGTGGAGATTATTTCTCATGTTAATCTTTGACCAATCATGTTATTGGGAATTAGAAGCCTATAGATTATAATCTTGTAGGCAGAAAAGGTTTTTTTTTCTATGTCTAGCATCTTATTAGGTAGGCCTTTAGGGTTCATCAAAGTGAATATGTGAAATGTAGAAAAAAAAAAGGCAAATAAAAATTGTTAAAATCGACCATTACATATGTTTTTTCTTGTTCATCTTTTTAAGCACAGAAATAATCATAGATAGATTTTGTTGAATTATTTTAATTTTGTTTCTAATTAAGTTATTTTTGAAAAAGAAGAAGAAGAAGAAGAAGAAGAACTTTATAAGTTCCTTATAAGCATGTATCCATGTATGTACCAAAGTTTATGAATGTATGTATGTATGCGAATGATGGGCGGGCATATAATTTAATTTTTTTTATGGTAACAGACTTTTCATCAAAGTAGTAAGATTTGAATTAGGATTAATACATCTATCTATCTATCTCTATTTGTCATTTGAATGATCCATAGATTGAAGAAGACACCAACAAAACAAGCCACCACCATTTCATTTCATTTTCCTTGAAACAAACACATTTAAATTTATTTAAATTTTTATTAACATTTTCTTTGTAGATTGAAGAGAGACACCAACAAACCTCCACTTCTTTCTTCCTTGAAACAAACACATTTAAGTTTATTTTGTTTTATTTTAAATTTTAATTATTGGAATATTTATTGTGAGAATTTAAGGATAAGAAAAATTATCAGCGTTACCTTGACTTGTGTAATTAGGGTATTAATTGATAGCTAATAAAATTGTCGTTTCTTAATAATGTTTCTAATTAGAACCAACTCTTAATTATTTACTAAATATTTCATTACATTGAAGATTCTATTTCGGTTACAATCCCTCTTTACTCTCTCCGTAAATTTATGGATAATTTTGTGTAATTGTTCTTTCAAAAATCCTAAATTAATTATTAAATATCAATAGAATATAATGTGGATTAGAAAAAAAATTAATTAATTTTATATTAAACATGAGAAAATAATGAAATGATAATTGTAAGTCACACTCACCTTTATAATTTTATTAAAAATGCAAAAATTCTTCTTTGGGTAAAGTGAGAGAATGAATCTTTGAAGGATTTTTTTTTATAAAATATATTGCTTTTACAAGGTAGGGGTAAAATAGTCATTTCGCATAATAGTTAGTTCACTGTCTTTCGTCATTTTTACCACGTGTTGAAAAGTTTTGTCATGCATTTGCATGTTTAAGAACAAATCCCCTCGGGATTGTCTCCCAAACCTGGCGGCAGCCTTGGGCGGCATCTCAGATTAGGTAGCTATTTTGAAAGTTGAAGCGTAATCACGGAAATACCTTAGAGTTTTGGATTAAAATAATATTTTTTTTAAAGAAATTAAAAAAATAATGTATATTTGAAACTATTGCACTATCTACTTGTGACGCCCCTATCTCGGGGGTCCCGTTGACAACCTGTCAACTCGCGGAAACTTGTGGATATCGAGTGCTCCGATATCACACTCACATGTCTCATATATCAAGACCCATTTCTATATAATTTTCTCACAATTAACCAATTTCTTATAATATTTTACAAGAGTTTGATGTACCACTCTTCTACACTTTTACATGCCAAATTATATTAAAACTAGATTGTTCTAATATATTTTACAAAATGCTTCTCAAGACCACAACCCGGCCTTCTTCGTACTCACGGCCTCGAAGGAGCGTCATCTTCTCGTGTACCTGAAAGGGGGGTGAGCAAATCCCAGTAGTGATAATCTTCTACAATGTTTACTCCCCACCTAAGTGCACATGCAATGGTCTCACAACAAACACACATCCAAGTAAAATGTCTACATGAATGTCATATGTCATCCATGAAATGTCATCATGCCCATATCCCGAGTCACTCACCGACTCCCTCACACCTACCTATGCCAAGGGTGAACTATTGTCATTTTCCGATGATAACCAAATATTTTTCTTAATCTTTTAACATTTTCATTTACAACCATGCGCCTTTTGTGGGTAATGGATTTCTGGTTTAGCACCAATGGGCTCCATCAACCCAAACACTTGTATGGCCTTTCACCGTTGAGGACTATGTCTGACCATAATTGATGGGTCTTTCGCGTAGGGTATCTTTATCTGGCACTGGCGATGCGGCACATAATTATCCTTTACCATTTCATAACCCGATGCGACTCATTTGGACTTTGTCCCTCGCTGACCTAATCAACACCATACGGTGTTAATCCCACAGCCGTGTACCGCGACACTCCATCGAACACCTAACCGCGGTGTCGATCCGGAGCCGCACTCACACACCGTGTCGTACGATGTTTTCGTACGTGCAATGCAATTATGCCATTGCCTACTTATACCATGCTACATATAAAATGAGAACTCTATGTGCATACATACTCATGCATATTCATCCATGCATCATTTGGACATTTATATTAAAGTGCATACAAATTCCAAACCATGATATCCTTCATTCCACATATCAAATTCAAGCATGCATATATATATATATATATATATATATTACAGCGCATGTTAGTCGTACAAGCCATAACACACAACCTAACCGGCCAATACTAACCGGCCCGATTGCCCAATGTCCTCCACAAGAACATGGCTGCAATCTTGACTGATAGGATTGTAGAGTCACAGGCACCAACGGAGTTCGGACGAAGGGTTATGACCTTCGAGTTGGGCTACACATGAATAGCGGCCTTACGGCCAACCTCTTTGGACACCTTACTGCTGAACCCCCTTTCCGGCCACCTCCAGTACCTACTTCCCTCCACAAGCATATGGCTAGAATCTTGACTCAATTGGATTTCCATAGAGTCCAAGAACACCCGAAACGGAGTTCGGACGAAGAAGTTATGACCTTTTGAAGTTGGAGGTCATGCATGACCCTTTGCGAGACGGACCCGGTCGGGTAGACTAGCCGGCAGCCCTTCCACTAGATTGTTCGAGTCAAATATGGTCATAACTTGGGCTCTGAGAGGTCTGATTTGAGAAATTCAAAAACCTAACATCAAGTTCACTGATGTGACTACCATTTACCTGAAGGACTCACTACCAAATTCCCTTTATTTCCTACCCAAAAACCAGTTCAAAGTCCGGTTAATGTGTACTACCACAATATGGCAGCTTCCCATGGTTCAAAACACAACCAAACATTCCCCTTAAGGAAGAAACCAACACACCATTCATTAACTCTAACACATAAAAATGGCACACAGGACAATTACTTAGTCAAAGTCGGTCTCGAATTTGTCGAAAATAGTCTCGGAATCTTGACACATTGTCCAAGGTCTTAGGGCCAGTTTCCTGCGACCACTCATGGCCTCACATAACCCATGCCATTTGAATGGCCCTTAGACAAGGATTAAACCAAGTAGGAGAAAACCCCTACCTCTCGGAGTTTGTCAAAACTCCCCAACTCTGGTATATCTATCTGAGAAGCCGCATCGTGAGGTTAACTCTTCCCGCTGCTTCGACCCAGATGGTCCAATCGTCGGAAAATCTAGAGATAAGGTAGAGCCCCTCTCTCTCTCTAACTCTTCCTCTCAAATTTGGTTTTCCTTTCTCTCTCCCTTACCCTCTCTCCCAACCGGTTGGGAGAAGATAGAAGTCAAGTGAGATGTCCTCTCACTTGCCACATGTCCACTTCTAAATGGTTCTTTGGATTTCACCTTACCCAGCTTATCATCTCCATGGATTTTCTTATTCACATGTTGCCACATGTCTCTCAGGGTTCCATTAGAGCTCATGTTTGACTCATTCTGCACATGACATGTGACACCTTTTGATCCACTCACCACGTGCCAAGTGTCCCACACACCCGGTGCCTCGAAAAACGTGAAATTCTGAATGTCTTAGAATTCGACGAATTTTGATGTGGGAGCTAGATTTCGCAAGACAATTCCAACGGTGAAGTCTGTTTCGTCATCCGAGATGTAGAAAAATTCCGGATTTTGACCAAAATTCTTGTTACCCTTTATCAGAAATTTTGATTTTCGGGTTTCACATTCTTCCCTCAGCCAAAAGAATTTGCGTCAAATTCCACACACATAAACACATTAAATCTGTGCATGTAACCTACACCACCCCGAATACCTTTTGGTGTGTAGATAACCTCCCAACAATCAAGATCACTAGCAACTTGGAGTAGAGTGTAACCTATCATGTCAAGAACGACATCCAAGTTCGATATGTCTACCACTCGAAGGTCCACCATGAAGCCTTAGATCTGAGCTCACGGTTCAACATACCTTATCAACTCTACGCCCCCAGCCTTGGGAGACTTCCCTGAGCGGCTCTTCTAGAGGCCTCAACCTCGAAGCCCAAACCCCTCACACAAAATGCAATAATGAACATGATGCATCAAACAACAAATGCAGGTATAAAATGTGCCACACGCCTGCTGTTGTCTGAATGCTCGGCTGTGGTACCACGGCGTAGACAACGCCCTGTGTCCCAGAAGTCGGCACGTAGGCCACTGTCCACGACCTCGACCCACTGTCGGCCCCTCGAGCTGTGCGTGCGGCGAAGGTGCTTGATACGCAACTACGAGACTGATCTTTGGTTCCTACGGCTCGTCTTGGGGTGTGAAGGATAAGCGTGTCACGCTTACTCCATGATGATTGGAATTTGTGATGTCCCGTAACTTTAGGATCCACATCTGCAGGGTTAATCCCGTCTATAGTGTCCAATTGGTGGCACTAGAAACACACCCTCTGTCCTAGTTGGCTAGGAGTCCAGAAGTGCCTCCCCTCTTAGGATGGTTGGTCTTGTCCCTGAGACCCTCGTGGAACAAAAGTGTTGTGCTTCTTTCCCGAGCCTGAAGAAGAAACTTGGCTCCCCCTCTTCTTATCGGCTGGCACATCCGGATGCTACGAGGCGTCATACATCTCTGTTCAATGATCAGGTTATGCCCGACCGCCAGTCCATATCTTGTAGGTTAAGTCCTCTGATGTTGCTTTGGATGGACAACTTCAGCCCATCCCTCAGGCTTCGACCTTGGCGCGTTAGTGGCCACGTAATCATCCCCGGCGTGCCCGACTGCGCCCAGATACAGCTCGTTCTTGATTATAGTCATCGATCCCTATCTCGGCTCAAGGAACTCACGGGCCTTCGCATGTCTAGAAAAGCCGGAAAGTACTTCCCTATGAACAGTCTGCGAAAATTAGCCCATTTCATAGTCTCCAAGTCCTTGGAAGTGTGACCTCCCACAGATCTGGGACTCTTCCTCGAGTTTGGAATGAAGCCCGTGTCAGGAAGTAGTATCGAAGGCGTCTCCATGGCCCCGAAACCCTCTAAATCTAACGGAACCTATGGTCGACTACCATCGGGTCCCCTCCTCCCGTGAAAGTCGGAGGATGATGTGCCTTTAACCTTTGGAGGTTACTGGCACCTCCCTGGCCTTTAGCCGCATCAGCCTGTGCAGCAGTGGCTATTGCAGCACCCATGGCCTCTATGAAAGCCTGCTGATAAAAAACAGGTGGCAGTCGAACATCGCCTTGTGGACGACCTCTACGCCCCCGTCCTCTACTTTCCATCTTTATAAGTCAAACAACAAGTTTAGAGTCATTTTCGTGTCCAACTATTAGCGCACATGCCAACCAATAATAGACCCAATATCCCGAACCATCTGTTTGTTTCCCGAACTCCTAAGGTTACGTCTCTCAACCCTAGTGTTCGGATTTCCCATACACATCCTACCATGTATATAATTCACACAATTTGTAACACACAATCACACACATACAATCAAAGCATACATAAGAAAACACACAAGGCATGCTGTGATCTAATCCTATCCCGTGGACTCCTAGGTAACCTCCCACCTAGACCTTGATACGAACTATGAAATTTGGTATTAGATATCAAGCGCAGGTAATCATAACGGACACTACACTATATAACTCCATATCGAGGCCCATACTTGACAATCGGTACACCTTAGCTCTTATACCATGCTGTGATGCCCCTATCTTGGGAGTCCCCGTTGAATACCCGTCAACCTGCGAAAACCTGTGGATATCGGGTGCTACGATATCACACTCACATGTCTCATATATCGAGACCCATTTCTATATAATTTTCTCACAATTAGCAAATTTTTTATAATATTTTACAAGAGTTTGATGTACCACTCTTCTACACTTTACATGTCAAATTATATTAAAACTGGAATTATTCTAATATATTTTTACAAGAAAAAATGCTACTCAGACCAAACCCGACCTTGCTTCATACTCACGGCCTCGAAGGAGCGTCGTCTTCTAGTGTACCTGAAAGGGGGGTCCCACGGCGGAGTGAACAAAGCCCAATAGTGATAATCTCCTTCAAGGGTTACTCCCCACCTAAGTGCACATGCAATGGTCGCTATGAACACACATCAAGTAAAATGTCTACATGAATGTCATATGTCATCCTTGAAATGTCATCATGCCCATATCCGAGTCACTCCTGACTCACACGCTGCCTATGCCGGTGAACTGTGTCATTTTCCGATGACAACCAAATATTTTTCTTAATCTTTTAACATTTTCATTTACAACCATGCGCCTTTTGTGGGTAATGGATTTATGGTTTAACACCAATGGGCTCCATAAACCTAGACACTTTTACGGCCTTTCACCTCTGGGGACTATGTCTGACCATAATTGATGGGTCTTTCACCCTGGGGGGTATCTATCCTAACTTGATGATACTCGGCACATAATTATCCTTTACCATTTCCTTAACCAGTGTAACTCATTTGGACTTTGTCCCACTAACCGAGCCCACTAATCAACACCATATGCAGTGTTAATCCTGCCGTGTACCCACATGACCTCCATCGAACACCTAACACAATGTCGATCAGGCCATGCACTTACCCAGTCATGCGTGTTTTAGGTGCACGTGCAGTACAATTATGCCATTGCCTACTTATACCATGCTACATATAAAATGAACTCTATGTGATACATACTCATGCATATTCATCCATGCATCATTTGGACATTTATATTAAAGTGCATACAAATTCCAAACCATGATATCCTTCATTCCACATATCAAATTCAAGTATATATATATATATATATATATATATATATATATATATCTTTCTATATATACCATATATATATATATATATATATATATATATTACCATCTTATTCGTCACAACCATAACACACAACCTAACGGCCCGGTACTAATCGGCCCGGTCTTAATGTCCTCCGCACGGGAACATGTTTGCAATCTTGACTCAATGGGATTTCCATAGAGTCCAAGAAGACCCAGCGAGAGTTTGGGCGAAGGAGTTATGACCTTAGTTGGAGTCCTGTGGATGAGCAACCTTACGGCTAGCCTCTTGGACTGCCTGCCCAAACTCCCCTTTCCGGCCATCTCCAGTACCCACTTCCCTCCACAGGCATATGGCTAGAATCTTGACTCAAATGGATTTCCATAGAGTCCAAGAACACCCGAAACGGAGTTCGGACGAAGAAGTTATGACCTTTCAAAGTTGGAGGTCATGCATGACCCTAGCCGAATGGACCCAAGGCGAGACCCGGTCGGGAACCCGTGAGTACCCAGCGAAGTGAACCCGACGACGAGACCCGGCCAGAGCAGGCAGTTAGACAACCCTTCCACTAGATTGTTCATGGTAAATGGACCATAACTTAGAAATTTATAGAGGTGGAGTTGAGAAATTAGCTTATAACATCAAGTTCACTAATGTGGATACCATTTACCTGAAGGACTCACTACCAAATTCCCTTTATTTCCTACTCAAAAACCAGTTCTAATGTCTAGTTAATGAGTACTACCACAATATGGCAACTTCCCATGGTTCAAAACATAACCAAACATTCCCCTTAGGGCAAGACAACCAACACCATTATTCATTTTAACTCTAACACATAAAAATGGCATACACAAAGACAATTACTTAGTCAAAAGTAAGTCCTTTGGATTGTCAAAAGAATTGTCTCGAATCTCCAACACCCAGCATCCCCAGGTCTTGGGATGGTTCACACGGCCACTCATGGCCTCACACAACCCAAGCCATTTGAATGGCCCTTAGACAAGGATTAAACCAAGTGGGAGAAAACCCATACCTCTCGGAGTTTGTCGAAACTCCCCAACTCCGGTCTCTATGCAAAGCCCTTATCGTGAGGATGAACTCTTCCCCGCACAGCCGTCGGAAGCTGGAGTAGTCCGTCGTCGAGGAAAATCTAAAGAATGTAAGAGCCTCTCTCTCTCTAACTCTTCCTCTCAAATTTGGTTTGTCTTTCTCTCTCCGTTCCCCTCTCTCCCAACCGGTTGGGAGAAGATAGAAGTCAAGTGAGATGTCCTCTCACTTGCCACATGTCCACTTCTAAGTGTTTCTTTGGATTACACCATATCCACTTATCCATCTACCATGGATTTTCACCCACTCACATGTTGCCACATGTCTCTCATGGTTCCATTAGACCTCATGTTTGACTCATTCTGCACATGACACGTGGCACCTCTTGAGTCATTCACCACATGCCAAGTGTCCCGCACCACTCCCGGTGCCTCGAAAAACGTGAAATTCCAAATGTCTCATAATTCGACAAATTTTGACATGGTAGCTAGATTTCACGAGACGATTCCAACGATGAAGTCCGTTTCATCATCCGAGATATAGAAAAATTCCGGATTTTTGACCGAAATTACTGTTTTACCCTTTATCCGAAAATTTAGATTTTCTGAGGTTTCACACTACTTCATTCTACACAAATGCCTCTATCTGGCTGAAAAGTGACTTGATAAATTTTTTTTTTAAGATAATGCCTCTTTTGGTGATAAGGGCATTTACTATAATTCAAATTTTAAAGATTATCAAACTATAGTTTTTAGTTTAAATAATTTATCTAAATAAATCCACTTTTACGTGTTGAATCAATAAAATCAAATACAAATTATTAAAATTAATGATATCTTACTTTATTCCACATGTTAAAGTACTATTACTACTCACTTCAAATAACTTGTTTTTATGTTTGGGATATTTATAATAATAATAATAATAATAAAATTAAAGTAACGGTAATTCTTTAAAAAAATTAATAAGATACATATGAAAAACAATTTAAATGGCGAGTATTCAGATGACGCCCTACGAGGCATTATACGGGAGGCCGTGTAGATCTCCGGTTTGTTGGACAGAGGTGGGGGAGAGACCCTCCGCGGGTCTAGAGGTGATTGAACTCTCAGAGAAGATGGGTGAGTTCTGAAGCGTCTCTTTCTTGCTTTCAGGCAAGCGGAGAAGAGTTACATTGATAGATGATGACCTCTAGAGTTTGAGGCGTGTGATCATGTCTTCTTAAAGGTGATACCTAAGAGAGGAGTGATCATGTTCGACAAGCAAGGGAAGCTGTCGCCGAGGTACATTGGACCCTTCGAGGTACTCGAGAGGGTGGGCACGCTTACGTATCGATTAGCGTTGCCGTTGAGTTTTTCGAGGGTTCATGAGGTATTTTACGTCTCTATGCTTCGGAAGTATACTCCAGATCCAACTCATATAATGGATTGGGGCAAGCTTGTTGTTGATGCGAATGGGACCTTTGAGGAGGGACCAGTGCGTATCATGGATAGTCGAGAGCAGGTTTTGCGTGGTAAGACTGTGAGGCTTGTGAAGGTGTTGTGGCAGCACCGAGGAGTCAAGGAGGCGACATGGGAGCGCGAGGACACTGTGCGTGCCAACTATCCCTTCTTGTTCGACGGGGAAGGTGCGTTTTCTAGTCATTAATGTTTTAAACGACTATTGGATATGCATGTGTTTGAATGTGTATGTATGCAAAAATTTCGGGACGAAATTCTTTTAAGGGGGAGGAAAATGTGAAGCCTAGGAAAAACACATTTTTTTCGAAAAAGAGCAAATCGGTAATTCTTGTCGGGACGGTACAAGCAAAACCCTAGATTTTTCTCTAGATCTCGAATGATGAAACGGATCACTTTGTTAGAATCATCGCGAAATCTAGTTGAACCTTCGATATTCAGTTGAATCAAGGAGCGGTCGTTTTTCACGTGGTCGAGTTCAGACCCAATCAAGGTGACACGTGGCATGAGAGTGTATGCCACATAGCACCATAATTGGGGACACTTGGCACTTGAGTGGCCAAGTGTCATGCCCATGTGAATGCAAGCATATGCATTATAGTGGGATGAGTTTTGGCATGAGTGACACATGCCTTAACTTAGGCCATGTGTCATGCATGTTTGAGAACATGTATAGGCTTAGTGGTTTGTGTTGGATTGATCAAAACATGGTGAAGGAAGAAGGACTCTGCTCTTAGAACAATTCGTGAGCTGAGGAGAGGGAGGAGAACTAGGGGAGAAAAGACTAGAAAATAGAGAAGAAAGGAAATAAAGGAAGGAAGGAAGGAAGAGGAGGAGGGGCTACAAGACAACCGTTGTTGCAAGGTTGAAGGATCAAGGACTTGATCCCACACACGACAAAGAGGTAGGACTTTTCCTGTTGGTTGTACTTTCCTTTCTTGGGGCCATGTAAATGGCATTAGTTAAGTTGGTTGTGACCCTCAATGGAGGAGATTTCGTGTATAGGGTAAATGTTGTGTTTTAGGGGAGATGTTGCCTAGTATTTTTTTTTCCTTCGACCCTTGGCTGTGTTCTGGCCATAACTTTGCCATAACTTGTCTGAATTGAGTGATTCTAGTTTCTAGGTAAACTAGACTTAGAAGAGAACACATCTCCTTAAAATAGGTCTATTCAATTTCCGACTCCTTTTGACTCATAAATGCATTCAAAGTGTCACTAGGTTCAGGAAGTTTTCCTGTGCTGTGTTGAGATACTGTGACTGTGTTTTGGCCATAGCTTGGCCATCACACATAAGAATTGAATGATTCCAATTGATGGGTAAACTAGACTTATAGGGGAACATATATCTTTGAAATAAGTTTATCCAATTTTCGACTCCTTTTGACTCAGAAATGCATTCAAAGGGGAGCTATGTTCAGGCAGTTTATGGTCTTGTTTGAAAACTGAGTAGCCATGTTAAAAATAGTGTTTCCAAAACCGTTTCTCTTTGC
>JAEQBH010007175.1:0-117604 GCA_016808115.1 Tetrastigma voinierianum
TTCTAAAAAATAAGAACAAAGCACTAAAATAATGAGAACACATAAAACACTAACTTAAGAGAACAATAACAATTTTAGAAAACACCAAAATGACGTTCTTTGTGTTTTTAAAAACTATTCTTAATAACAGTTTTCAAAAATATGAATTTTTTCAAAAACAAGAATAACAAGGAAATCAAGGGAGAACACGTTTGGTTCCATTTTTTTTTTTAAATTCAAAGAACACGAAAAACACTAAATTTAGAGAACAAGAACAGTTTTAAGATAATATCAAAATAATGTTTTTCGTGTTTTCAAAAATTGTTCTTAAGAACAATTTTCAAAAACAAGAACCAAATCGTCTAGACATCTCATTCTTTTTCACGTCTTTTCATGTATGGAGGATATAAATAGAATAAAAATGAAAAAATTCAATTTATCTTAATAAGAAAATTTAATTTTTATTACAAGAATTTTTAAATTTGATTATTTGGATAGATTCCTCTTCAAAATTAATTTTAATTTATAAAAAATTATGAGTTTAATTTAATGAACCTCTTATTAAAAATGTAAGTTTTTATTTTCAGATAAATTAAAGTCTAATTTTTCACTACATAAATAAGTCAAATTTTGTTAAATTACACATACGTTTATTACTCCATCGGAGAGATAACATTTTATAACTTAACTTTTATTTAATTCATAATATATTAATTAATCAATTTTTAAGTTTTAAATTAATTACCCATTATATCTAACTCATGTGGTAGAACATTCAATATTTCATAAAGGCAAGGCATAAGGACGAGAAGTCATGGGTTCGAATCTTAGTTGAGACAATTTAGTATATTGTAACTAAAGTGTTTAACTATAAAAAAAATTAGTTAGCCCATCATGTCTAGTGTCACACCCACAAAAACCAAGCCA
Organism: Tetrastigma voinierianum; assembly: GCA_016808115.1. Classification (NCBI taxonomy): domain Eukaryota; kingdom Viridiplantae; phylum Streptophyta; class Magnoliopsida; order Vitales; family Vitaceae; genus Tetrastigma; species Tetrastigma voinierianum. Next base: position 907 of record JAEQBH010007175.1, read on the forward strand.
AGTATTTTCTTTTTCAGAGGTGCGGTGCTAAGTCCCGACTTAGCCAACCTTTCCCAACCTGTGCAATCAAATAATAAGAAGCAAGCAACACAAATTCCTTTTTACGGATCTCAATCCAACTTGTATTACTCAACAAGTATTTGTTTTACAAAACCGATGTGCACAAGGCACTATATTACAACAACCATTACAAATACAAAGGAACCCCCGAGATAACATTTTATAACTTAACTTTTATTTAATTCATAATATATTAATTAATCAATTTTTAAATTTTAAATTAATTACCCATTATACCTAACTCATGTGGTAGAACATTTAATATTTCATAAAGGCAGGGCATAAGGAGGAGAGAAGTCCTGGGTTCGAATCTTAGTTGAGAGAGTTTAGTACATTGTAACTAAAGTGTTTAGCTAAAAAAAAAATTAGTTAGCCCATCATGGCTAGTGTCACACCCACAAAAACCAGTCATTTACTCTCTTTTTTTCATAGTGTGCGATGCTAAGTCCCTACTTAGCCAACCTTTCCCAACCTGTGCAATCAAATAATAAGAAGCAAGCAACACAAATTCCTTTTTACGGATCTCAATCCAACTTGTATTACTCAACAAGTATTTGTTTTACAAAACTGATGTGCATAAGGCACTATATTACAACAACCATTACAAATACAAAGGAACCTAGAGATAACATTTTATAACCTAACTTTTATTTAATTCATAATATATTAATTAATCAAATTTTAAGTTTTAAATTAATTACCATTATACTAACTCATGTGGTAGAACATTTAATATTTCATAAAAGCAGTGTAACACCCCAAATTATACCATAACGGTTTTATAACATGTTTAGGGTGTAATAAAAGTAACAGTATATTTGTCCGGAATAAAATAAAGATAAAAACAAAAGTAGGAATATGCATAAGTTAAATTAAAAATAATAAAAAAGATGTGAGGCTATTGTAAAAATATCATAAATTGATTTGCAAATATTAGAAGAGTTGGAAGACCAAAGTGAAATAAAAAGGGGATAAGATCAAATAAGGATAAGACCAAGATAAATATCTCGTTTTGGTCTTGGAGAAAGAGAGAGCAAAAACGGGAAAAAGAAGAAGAGAAGAGTAAGAAAGGCATGAAAAGCAAGATCGCGCATTCATACGCTTTGGGTCAGAGTGGAAGTCTAGTGTTTTTGTGTATGGATTCTAGTATGGAACAGTATGGAACAGTATGGTATTTGTCTAGTTTGGTATACAAAGTATAGATACATGGTTTAGAACCCTCTAATTTGTGTATGGTTTGGGTTTGGAAACTCCCAAACTCATTTCTTATTAGGGTTGAGTTGAGAAGAGCTCTAGGGCTTCGATATATGTGCTGGGAAGAGTCTAGATGCAAGTTGAACCAAGAAAATTTCCCTACTTTTGATCATACTCATAGCCGGACCTTAGAACTGGTTTTTGGGTAAGAAATAAAAGGAATTTGGTAGTGAGTCCTTCAGGTAAATTGTATCCACATCAATGAAATTGATGTTAGGTTTTGAATTCAATTCGACCTCTGCACTGCATGCCCTTACTGAGTGTCAGTCAACTCGCGCCCAGTCGCTGTCTCGGTTGATCTACATGACCTAAACTTCTAAGGTCATAACTCCTTCGTCCGAACTCCGTTTCGGGTGTTCTTGGACTCTATGGAAAGCCCATTGAGTCAAGAATCCATCCATAGATAGATTGATAAAATTGGAACTCATATTAGTTCCAGAAATCACGAAAAACAGTAGGCCCTGCAGGTAACCATAGTTATTCATATTATGAACGCCTATTATGAATTCATAAATAGCTCATAAGCATACATGGTAAGCATAGTTATTTATGCATATAATGAAATATGAAAAATGCAAAGATATGAATAAATGATTGTATATATATCACATATGATTACCGAATGACAATGATTATTCGAGAATATGAGATATATATTGAACATAAAATACACATTGATTGTCTACTTAGAACTTGGTAGAGGATACGGACATGCTCATTAGGAAAACAAGCTCCATAAGATACGTTACGTTTGGCCCCGCTTGGGTCATTACGCTCGTCTGCCCTATAGATGGTCATTGTCTCGTACAATGCAGATAATGAATAGCCTTCTAGTCTTATAAACCACCTGCTTTCGCACAACGAAGATACAGACCTTCGCCTTATGCACCACTCCGCTTTCGCACGCTGAGTACGCCTCTCGGCCCTTTATAGTTTCCTGTATCCACTTCTAAGGTTTATGCAGACATGAATCATAAAAGAAAATGACCAGTATATGCAAATGAAATGTAGAGAATATACGACATGATATGAGAAGCATAGCACTGCTATGCAATGATAGTATACAGTTACAAGAACAAGAAGTAAAGTACAAGATAACATGAAAAGTATATGAGAAATGATAAGAATCTGTAAATGTTATATGTGTTATATGCATTTGTATAGAAGTGTGGACCTCATCAGAGGTCATCCATGTATTAATCCCACTAAGCGTAAAGCTTAGCACGGGTGTTCAATCCGTGTAGGTACAGAAAAGGAAACCAGAGGACCGGACAATCCACATCAATAGTAAAAGGTCACGCATCAATAGGTGTCCACTGAAAGACCTTTAGGTCTATTTTGTATATGAAATTTTGTAAACAATGTAAATATTGTAAATGTTGAACACTTCCATATATGGAGCTTGTATATATATTTTGTAATCCGCTGCTACAAAATATAATACAAGTTAAATGTTTAACATTATATGAATGAACTAGCTTAAAGTTTATACGTGAAGAAAAAAAAATGAAATGACCCCTCACTTGACACCCTGTGCCGAGTTAGGGGCGTCACAGGCAGGGCATATGGAGGAGAGAAGTCATGGGTTCGAATCTTAGTTGAGAGAGTTTAGTACATTGTAACTAAAGTGCTTAGCTATAAAAAAAATTAGTTAGCCCATCATGGCTAGTGTCACACCCACAAAAACCAGTCATTTACTCTCTTTTTTTCGTAGTGTGCGATGCTAAGTCCCTACTTAGCCAACCTTTCCCAACCTGTGCAATCAAATAAGAAGCAAGCAACACAAATTCCTTTTTACGGATATCAATCCAACTTGTATTACTCAACAAGTATTTGTTTTACAAAACTGATGTGCATAAGGCACTATATTACAACAACCATTACAAATACAAAGGAACCTAGAGATAACATTTTATAACCTAACTTTTATTTAATTCATAATATATTAATTAATCAAATTTTAAGTTTTAAATTAATTACCCATTATACCTAACTCATGTGGTAGAACATTTAATATTTCATAAAAGCAGTGTAACACCCCAAATTATACCATAACGGTTTTATAACATGTTTAGGGTGTAATAAAAGTAACAGTATATTTGTCCGGAATAAAATAAAGATAAAAACAAAAGTAGGAATATGCATAAGTTAAATTAAAATAATAAAAAAGATGTGAGGCTATTGGTAAAATATCATAAATTGATTTGCAAATATTAGAAGAGTCAAGACCAGCTCGAAATAAAATGGGATAAGATCAAATAAGGATAAGACCAAGATAAACATCTCGCTTTGGTCTTGAGAAAGAGAGCAAAAAAGCGGAAAAAGAAGAAGAGAAGAGGAAGAAAAGAAGGAAGGGAAAAGCAAGATCGCTGTGTATGATACATGCTTTGGGCTGTACGGAAGTCTAGTGTTTTTTGTGCATGATTCTAGGATGGAACAGTATGGTATTTGTCTAGTTTGGTATAGAAAGTATAGATACATGGTTTAGAACCCTCTAATTTGTGTATGGTTTAGTTTGGAAATTCCCAAACTCATTTCTTATTTAGGGTTGAGTTGGAGAAGAGCTCTAGGGCTTCATATATGTGTCAAAGAGTCTAGATGCAAGTTGAACCAAGAAAATTTCCCTTTACTTTTGATCATATTTACAACTCTGACCTTAGAACTTCGTTTTAGGTAAGAAATAAAAGGAATTTGGTAGTGAGTCCTTCAGGTAAATTGTATCCACATCAATGAAATTGATGTTAGTTTTGAATTCAATTCGACCTCCATCAAGTTATGGTCCTTACTGAGGTCAGTCAACTCCCGCGCCTCAGCTCACTGTCTCGGCTGACTACATATGACCTTAAACTTCGGAAGGTCATAACTCCTTCGTCCGAACTCCGTTTTGGGTGTTCTTGGACTCTATGGAAAGCCCATTGAGTCAAGAATCCATCCATAGATAGATTGATAAAATTGGAACTCATATTGGTTCCAGAAATCACGAAAAACAATAGGGCCCTCGGGGCAGTAACCATATAGTTATTCATATTATGAACGCCATTATGAATTCATAAATAGCTCATAAGCATACAATGTAAGCATAGTTATTTGTGCATATAATGAGATATGAAAATGTAAAGATATGAATAAATGATTGTATATATATCACATATGATTACCGAATGACAATGATTATTCGAGAATATGAGATATATATTGAACATAAAATACACATTGATTGTCTACTTAGAACTTGGTAGAGGGATAGATGGACATGCCTATTAGGAAAAACAAGTCTATAGCATACAGTACAGTTGGCCCCGTTTGGGTCATTACAGCGTCTTCGGGCCCTTATAGATGGTCATTGTCTCGCACGATAACGCCTCGGCCCTTATAGACCACTGCTTTCGCACAATGAGTACAAAGACCTTTCTGCTCTTATAGACCACTGCTTTCTGCGACTGAGTACAATAAATTCTTATAGTTTCCTCAGATTCACTTCAAGGTTTATGCATGAATCATAAAAGAAAATGACCAAGATATGCAAATGTGAAATGTAGAGAATATACTATTATGATATGAGAGAAGCATAGCACTGCTATGCAATGATAGTATACAGTTACAAGAACAAGAAGTAAAGTACAAGATAACATGAAAGTATATGAGAAATGATAAGAATCTGTAAATGTTATATGTGTTATATGCATTTGTATAGAAGTGTGGTGACCCTTACTGTAGTCATCCATTGCCAGATAATTCCCACTGCTGCAGTTTAGCACGTGTTCAATCCGTGTAGGTGGGCCGGTAAAGCAAAACCTGCAGGACCTGATAATCCACATCAATAGTAAAAGGTCACGCATCAATAGGTGTCCACTGAAAGACCTTTAGGTCTATTTTGTATATGAAATTTTGTAAACAATGTAAATATTGTAAATGTTGAACATTTATATACGGAGTTTTGCATATATTTTGTAATCCGTCGCTACAAAATATAATACAAGTTAAACAATATTTATGAACCACCTTGCCACATGAATAAAACAGTGTTCTATCTCCCATCTCTACACCCCTGAAGAGTCACAAAAAAGATATGATATAGGTGTCTGTCCATCTTAGTTAGAGTCTTAAAACATTGCAATCACGCTCAATATTTTTCGCCCATAGCCCACTCCAGTCCATTAACATCTTACAAAAACCCAATACACCTTTTCAGAAAGATAAGAAGTCCTGATCACAGAGTTTTAATCTTCCACTACACCTAAATACATAATAAATATTAAACTTATGATCTCATCTATCTGATTATTCATCATATATTTATTATTAAACTATATAATATGATTTATATATTATTATAATATACAGAACTTCCTTCCAACTCCAACTCTTCTATTAATGATTATAATCTATATAGATTCAGTTATTCAATACTTCCAACAACTCCTCTAGATTCCGATCTTAACCAATTATTCAATCATGATTTACAACCTCTCTCACGAGAGGCGCGCTTGAGATTCTTAACCCTTCTCCAGGTCGTCCCACATGATCCATTGATTTAATATTCAATCATCCAATTCTTCCACCCTCGGATCAACTATTATCCTTTCCTGAAGAGGTGTCATCCCATGAGTGTCTAATTTCCCTCTAAGCTTGGCAATTGGTCCATGCTGAAGAGTTGTGTCCATTGCCACCTTTCTCCAAAAGGTGCAAGGCACACGCAGGTCTTTTCTCGCATCCCTTGGTTGCTATGGGCATCCAGAAGTGCCACCCCACTGTCGTAAGGTCGTCATGTCTTGCCCAAAAAGCTATGCACTATTGGGTTCCATCCTGAGCAACTAAACAAGCCACACACTGCCATACGTCACCATGTGTTGTCATGCACTGCCATGTGCTTGCTCAACTAGATCATGGCATTGCGCCCATGATCACCCACCAATATGCACGGGCATTGAGTGCCCCGTGCACTCAATCGATCTCTGCAAAGCATACATTGTCCACAATGCCTCAAGGCCTTGCTGCTTGCCATCTAATCCCACATCTGATATGATCCCACATGCACGAGTGTCGGGCATTGCCCCCGTGCCAGCTTCGGAGAGGAGGTGACATGCATGTCTACTTGGCTATGCATGTGTCTTCGAGGCATCACACATGCCATGGCCTGCCTTGGCAAAGGCTTGGTCTCGGCTCCCTACTCATGAGAGACCACTCCTCCCTTAAAGAGCTTATTTAGCCTTTTTCATTATGGCAAGAGGAGACATTAATGTATGCTGAGGAGGTATAATGCCCTAGTTCCTCTTCTACCCTTTGACATGCTCTTTGTTCCATTCTTGTGGAATCTCCAAGGCTCCAACCAACCTGATCCTACCCGTGCCTTGCTTCCGTTAGGGTCCTTTCATGGAAGTAAGGCAACTCATGAGGCCTTCCCCGTGTCGATCCCTAGTTTAGGTCCCGAAGGGGGTTACATCTAACTCATATGGTAAAATACTTAACGTGTTAAATATGTAGGACATAGGGCCATAGGTCTAGGGTTCAAGTCCAGAGGGCATAGTTTACTATATTGTTACTAAAGTGTTTGGCTTTCAAAAAAACTTTTAAATTAGTTTTAGAAATTACAAAAAAATTTATATAAAAAAAAATTAAAAAAATTTGTTCAAAATTCAAAAATCATTTACTATGTTTATTATTTATGACAATCATTATATGAATTATCAAACTTAATAATAAATTCAATACAAAATTTTAAAGAGCCTCCAAACCTTATTATACCTTTGTTACTACTTGATAAAATGCAATAATGAATTTCTCTCTTTCAAAAAAAAAAATTCAATACAAAATTTGATTTGATTTTTTTTTTTTTTTGAAGAGAAATTTTTTTTTATTGATTTAAACTAGCAATACATTGATAGAAATATATAATCAAAATCGCTAAAAACTATAAAGAATAAAACAGCATCCAAGTTAATAACATTATGAATCGGCTCAAAGACTTACATTTGATCGTTAATTGTGCCTACACATTTGATATTACTATCGCGACTGTATCATATATGCTTCTAATTCTTTAAAGATATCGACGCACTATCGATTCAGCTTATCATTATCATCATATATTTCGTCGCCTAAATTACCCCTACATAAACAAAAACTCGCACCAAGATGACGGCAACCACACGTTGAAATTTTATTTGATTTAAAATTCACTTTTTCAATAAAAAAAATTAAGCATTTTATTTAAAAAAAATATTTGTAAAGAATAAAAATTATTATAAAATTTTAAATAAACCTGCTTTAGATGGAAAGACCAAATTTTACTTTGACCTATGAAAATAATTTATAAAATAACATTAAAATATAAAGTTTTTTCTAAAGAACCATCTTTCTCAATAAAAATTCTCACCATAATTTTTTTTTTTTTTTTTTTTTGTAAAAAGTTCAAAAATTAAATAAAATCTTCTCTCAAGAATAGATAGATGTTACAAAAATAACTTCAAAATATCACTATATATTTGTAATTAATAAAAGTTGAAGAATATTATTGGGGTTCCACAAGAAAATGATGAAAGGGGAACAACATGGAGCCCATATGGTAGACCATAGTAATGAATTCACATGACAAGTATGGCCGTACATGCCCCTCTAAGTGAAAGGAAGATTGCAAAATTTTCACCTAATTACCAGGATAGTGTAGTAAAAAAAAATTACTTAGGGTATCTTTAGTTCTTATTTTTTAAAATTGTTCTTGAAAATAATGTTTAAAAACACAGTAAATAATATTTTTGTGTTTTTTGAAAATTTGTCTTGTTTTCTAAATATAGTGTTTTTGTATTCTTTGTGTTTTCAAAAAAAAAAAAAAAAACCATATGTATTCTCCTTATTTTCCTTGTTCACTTTGTTTTTTTATAGAAAATAGTTTTAAAAAATAAGAATCAAACACACCCTTAATTTTTTATATAAACTCAAAAATATTTGTTAAATAAGTAAATAAGTCAACACTATGGTGGCTTTTGTTTTTTTACTTAATAGAGAATAAAACTTTTTTTTAAGCTTAATACTAAATAGTATTTAATAGTATTAAGTATTAAGTTGTTTGTTTTTTATATATTAAAAATCAATATCTTAACATCTTAATGTGTTAAAAAAATTATATTATTTAATTTTTATATTAAGGAATTAAAATACATTTGAAATAACAATATATTGAATTCAACTATTTTTTTATTTTTTGACTCAAAAAACTATGTTTTTTTATTTTCTTTTTTTTTTTTCTTATATTTTTTCTCCTTATTTTTTCAATTTCTTGAATAAAAGGTACTATTAGATGCATTCAAAATTATTAATAAAACAAAATTGTCTTATACTTTGCTATTTAAATAGTTATATGGACAAATTAAAAAATTTATAATATAATTATTATAAATATGTGTATTATAAAATAATCAATTTTATGTAATAAATTGACATATATAACATAATTGTTCAAATAAATTATTTATCAATATAATATTTTGTAAATATAAAATTATTTTGGTCATTTGATATTAAAAATAATATTTACACACTTAGATATTTAAAAAAAAGTGTAGTTTGTTTTCTATCATTTTAAATTCAATTAATTAAATAACATAAATTCAAAAAATAAATGTTGTTTGGGGAGGATTGGTGCAACACTTGCTGTGTTTCTAGCTTACCTACCACTCTCATTGATTTTTCTTCTCTCTTTTCTATTGGCACGTTTTCATTGTGATCCAAAATATTAAATTCTAGTACCAAACACTTTAGTACATGCTACCTATATGTTCCATCTAGTCATTATAATTTACGTCTCCTTATCTTTTCACATCATATCATAATTAATGACAATGAAATTTTATAAAATCTTGCCATCAAAATTCAAGTGAAAAAGAAAATAGTTTACATATTTTTAATGGTAATAATACCGATTTCTCTTTATAATTACATATAATATTAAAAAATATAATAAGTTACAATATGGTATATCTATAGATACTATGTAATAAACTAATAATAGGGAGTGGAATTACGATCAATGTTTTAAATATGATGTACAAAAATCGATAGAATTTATGAGAAATGAAGGTCCTATTCATTATTGCATTCAAATTTTCGTTAACTTAATTGAAATATATTTACTATAACCGACAAGTTTGCAATTTGTGTTTGAAAATTTTTTTTTTTTAAATGTGTGGCACATGAAGGTTGATATGATCTATGATAGACTAAGATTTTATGGTTATAATTCAAATGTCTTCGCCTTCAAAATTTGTCGGTTTCTTGGGAAAAATTAAGATATGATGTATCAATTCAATTATATTTAAAAAGTGGTTGATAAAGAATAAGAAATCAATGGCAAGTTAAGGCCATGTTTAGTAGGTAGAAAATTTTATATTTTCTCTATTCAAACTTTTCAAAAACAAAGTGAAAAACACGTTAAGATTTGCATCAGACAAAAACAAATTCAAAACAAAGAAACGACCCACTATTTTCAACATTTTATATACGAATCGTAAAATCGCTTTTTATCGTTTTCCTTGTTTTCGAATTAAATCAAACAAAGAGATTTTATTTCTTCAACATTTATAACTTCATTTTAAAATTCGCTTTTACAAAAACTGATTTTCTTATTCTTTATTTTCAATCAAATTCAAGACGAACCATTTCTAAAACGAAAACTAAAGACATCATCAAAATTTTCATATTCAATTTCGGATAGCTGAAAATTTTCGTGAACTAAACAGGACCTAAGTCATTTAAAAAATATATTTTATAATAAGTAATGAACATGAGGGAGACATATTTTCTCCTTAAAATGCCAATCTTATCATTTGATTGAAAGAAGAAGAAAAAAGGATTTTCAATCAAGATTTTCAAAACAATCCTTTTCATTTTAAGTTTAGAGAATCCAAATTGGAAAAGGGAAAAACAAAAATCTAGGCTTTCAAGAAGTTGAATCCATAGGTGAGTGTAGACGACAACTAAGTGGTCGGAATCGACCCCTATAGTGAGGAACGACAAGTATAAGATCACAAATAGGAGCTTGTTTCACGTTTACAAATTGTACAATTGAAAAAAAAAATGGAACAAACAAAACCCCTAGCTGGTTTGGTCCATTATAGTGATTAGCTGTGCAGCCAATTTTGACCTAATAGGAGACCTTTCTGAGTAAGGATTTGATTGGGACAAAAGTAAAATTCAAATATATCTGTTTTATGTTTTTTTCTTGATATATTTTTTCTATTGGTTGAGACCTTTTTGGCAACGTTTATTGCTTTAAAACTATTTTTTATTTTTAAAAAAAAATAAAAGAAATGTGCTAAAAATAGAAAATGTATAAAACGTTAAATTCGGCGAATAATAGCTTAGAGAACACAAAATTCAGATTTTCAATATTTTAAAAACTATTTTCAAGAATGCTTTAAAATAAATCAATACGCTTTGGTTTTTTTTCTGCGAAAGCGAGATAGCAGAAACAACTTACAAAATCAAAAACAGTTTTTCTAACGTCACCAAACATTGAAATTATTGTTAATAATTACTCTTTCTAGCTAAACCTTTGTTTAATAATATGCTAATTGCTTAATATTCAAGTAAATACAGCTAGATCAAGCTCAAGATTAGCTCATATGGTAGATTTCCTGCCAAATTCCATAAGAAGACATATTATATAGGTTTAATTGTTAATGTATTTTTTTAAATTTTTATATTTTGGAGGATCAGACAGTCTTTATATTAAAAGAATCGTTTAAATATATGAAAAGTTTGACTTATTTTTTTAAAGATAAAATTATTACAATTTGATTAAAGAATCCTATAATATAAAAAGGCTAATTTAATTTATAATTTTAAAGCCCATGCTTAATTATGTCACTTACTAATTTTAGAAAAAAAATTAATATTCAAAATCTATCACTGACCAAGAATCTTTGGACAAATGAAGTAAGATTAAGAAATTAAACAAAAGATTAATAAAATCAAATATAAATGTTTTTATTGGTAAGCTTGGAAAAGAAGGTATGCCCCAATAAGTTAGTGGGTTGTCAATATTGACATGTGAAGTGTGAAACCAAAATTTAACGTGTGGAAAAATAGAGAGAAAGACAAACAAAATAAATCAATAAATATATAAATAAATAATAAAATAAACAATAACAATCACATGTTTCAATTTCTTTCTTTTTTTTCTTCAACCACGGATTGACGGAGATGTTAGCTTCTCATTAAGAATAGACAAGTAACAAATAAAATTAAATTCATGCTATAATTTCATTTCCTTTCCTCATTTTATCATTCATTGAAATAAATATTTATATTTCATATTTAAATTTTAAAATTGATGTGACAACATATATATTATATTTCTCATAAGTTGACAAAGCACATTAAAATCTTGGAGTTTTGTTATGTGCCAACCATAAATACGAGACAATTATTCAAAAACACATTGAAATTTCAATAGCATTTTTTTCCATAAATATTTATTTATCTTGCTTTTCAGATATCGCTGCTTTTTATTATAACATTTAATTCCAAGGGATTGCCTTAATATATTACGATATTTTTCATCATTTTGACATGAATGCTTTATTTATATGCTTTATCTGCGCATGTGAAATGAATTCAATCAATCGAAAAGATAAATTACGACGTTAAGACAAGCAGTTAACTAAAATTATAAATATTCTAACCATTATATTATTAAATTTATAGGTTTTATATCGATTTAATATTACACTATTAATATGAGTATTGTTTAATTATTTATGATTTTTAATAATTTACATCTTAAATCTATGAATTTATTATAAATTTGAATCAATAAAAATATTTTTCCTATCCAAACAAATTGAAGAACACTTGATATAAATATGGAATATCGTTGATTTCAAAACCAGAAAATTATTGTGAGGTGGAAAATAGACCAATTATGAATGAAAGGGACATAAGAGTTTTGAGTGTGAATCATCATACTGTTGTGATGGTTTTGGTACGGTCTTATACTGCGGCTAATAAATACTATTCCCATTTAATCCATCGTTGTTATAATATTTGAAAATGAACCCAATTTCTATCCTATTTTAAGTATCAATATAATATGATTAATTGGGTCTGATATTTTCTTTTATTCCAATAGTTTTGTATCTTATTAATCCTATTAACTTATGATTAGAGGATATGAAGTTTTCAGGGATGAAATCAGGATCTGGGTCTAGTAGGGAAAAATTAAGCACTATAAATACATGATCAAATGTGCAAATTGCAATACTTGGTTTCAAATCACCCTATAGTTACAAAGGTGATTTTTTTTTTTTTTTCAAAAAAATTTCAGTGAGATCATATGTTACAAAAGTGAATTTTTTTTTCACAAAAAAAATTTGGGGTCATATGCCCAATGGTGTAAATGAGTCAAATTACGGTGCAAGTTATCTCGAGCTCGATCAGAAAATACTGAAACTCTGACCTGTTGAGTCTGAACATCATAACATCTGACATGAGTTGCTCGTAAACTTAATTAAGCTTCATTATTTTATTAATTAAGTTGAACTCGATTCGATTTGAGTTTGAGTATAATTATTTATGAATTTTTCTTAATTGATTCGGTACTTTCTGCTGCCAAGTTCGGTCATCAATATTTTTCAAGTGTCCACATCCAAAACTTGATCTAGTTCGAGCTTCGCTTTTAATCAAATCGAAACCACCCGACTCCAGACGACTCCGATTCAATTACGCCCTACATATGCCCGAGGTTCTTAGTGGCTCCGCCCCTAGATCTTTTCATCAATAGCCTTTCCTTGCGACATTTGTAATAAAATAGCTCTTTGAATAACCCAAAGTTCTTCCCTAGATTAAGTTAATAATCAACACTAGACTCTTGGAATTAATTATTATTATTATTATTTTTAACAGGAATGAAAATTTTACTTAATTTCCATGTTTCTTCCTAATTCTCTCCATCCTTTTTATATGAAAATACTTGTAGGTTCTTTTTAAATATAATATATATATGTGTGTGCGCGCGCGCATCTCAAGAGAGTTAATAGAATTAATCAAAAAGTAGTGATTTAATTTTAATTTTTAAATCCATTCCAATAACATGTTTCTGTATTTATAGGCATATGGGTTTTGCTCGATTTCTTTGAAGACACATAATTTACAAGTTAAATTGAGTTATATTTCTTTACATTCTCAGTAAAGAAATGGTCAAACACGTTTCAGATCAGAAGATTAATTCCTTTTGTAAATTTAATATATTTATTATTTAACATAACGTTAATTTATTCATCTAGAAGGTTTGACTAATAAAGAGAAGAAACTATTTTGAATAATTACATTGTTTAAAAAAAACTAATTTTATTGATTTAAACTAACAATATAATACAAACATAAAATGTCAAACTAAGAAAACCACAAACATCGCCAAAACAATATTCTTTGATGAAAGAGCAATGTCGTCCATCTGGTTCATAACTTCGAAAGAAATCATCATTAATCATTCGCTCGTCGAACCCGCTTCGTAGTCCTCCGTCTATATATTGCAGCGCGAAAACATCGCAACAAAACGATGAAATCATGAAAAACAAAATAAAATTCACATTTATATAGAATAACCACTTTATTAAAAATATATATTGATAGAAAAATGTGTAAATGAGTGATTTAAGATCGAAAATGACTAAAAATCACCCCTATTTACTTAAAAAAAATGAGTGGCTAGAAGATGAATAATTACGTTGCTAATAACGTGAACTAAATCGATAAATTATTTTATTATTAAATTAGCATATTTTTGTAAACTAAATCAATAAATTATTTTATTATAAATTATTTTAAATTATCATAATTGTTTCATTACTTCTAAGAAAGATTTGAATGAAGATTCATTGGCGATAAAGATGAGCCATTAAAGATCTATTTAAAGGAGTTAAACTTTTCCTTAAGATTCACTGCATTCAAACCTAATCTTATGTTTGATTGAAATTGATTAGATAAATTTTAATATATATATATATATATATATATATATATATATATTCGAGCAAATCATGAGGTGTCCTGAGCAATCCCATGCACACACGAAAAGCATTTCACTTGCATGGTGTGATATGATTTAAAAACACTTTTCGTGTATGAATGGACGTGCTCAGGACACCTCATGATTTGCTCCAAAAAAAAAAAAAAAAATTTCAATGATGCAAGCTTGGAAACACACTAGATAGGCCATTTAACTTCAAGGCCCATACCACGTAATAATTTGGCCGGACCTTGTAGGTAGGACTTATTATTATTATTATTATTATTATTTATTTTTTTGTTTTTTTAATGTACATTCTTTGGATATGATAGATGTGGATTTTTTCAAACATATGTTATTCATGTGCTTTTTTTCTAATTTATTTCAATGTAGTATTCATAATTTAATTTATTTATGTCGGTGGTACTTAGAAAATGTTACTCAAAGTTATAACTTCCTAGACAAAAAACAAAATGATTATTAAAATCCATTTTTTTCAAAATTTGATCAATCAATGCCTTAGAGAAAGTAATTTGAAACTTTTAAGAAACAAATATACATGGTATTTTGGAGAATTGATCTTATGGTCAATATTTGAATTTCAACCAACAAAGTTACAAACTGGCCTAATCACATCTAGACAGAGTAAAATATGTGCTTTCCAAATATTCGAAATTACCTCCTTTATTTTAATTGTGTTAAAATTGTAGCACCCTTTTTCGGTTTGACCCGATTGGCGGATCCGAACTGGATCTGGGATACTCTGATACCACTAAATGTAATACCCGTTTTTTTTAAAGTGTCGCGACCCAAATCCCCGGCTCGACCCAAATGGGGGATTCGAACTAGAGTCCGGTTTACTCCAACCATTTTCATTTATCTTATCAAAAACATTTTATTTATGTCATTTCACTTTAGAGTTTTCAATTACGCGGAAGCATTTCATTTACAATAAGCACAAGGCCTTTTTAAATATTGAGGAAACAGTTGCAACGATAGGCCCATAAACATTTACATTATATAAACACACTTACATTAAAGGCATTCTATGCCCCTTCCAAAAAGGATTACAAAACAATGTTTATGAGTTTAACTCGTTTGTTCACAAAATGTCACACGTTCAAAAGAATGGTATGCATATGACGGAGTATATACTTATACACCGCAACTTTCTCTATGACTCTGCGTTTCTTGTTTTTGGTCTTCTTTCATGTTCACTCAATACCTGCGCATAGTTAAAAACTACACGCTAAACATTTTCATGCTTAATGGTTCTATACTGTTCTCTATTCTCAAATTCAATTTAATATAAGACATGATTTTATATTAAACCATACTTTTTACTTCATTCATGATCAATGTAAAACAATACTCATACTTATTCATTTTCACATACTATCAATTGACGGTTCATTGATCACTTGTAAATATGTCTTTTCATATGCAACAATTCAATTCATGAGATTCAAACATACACTCTTAAAGATGTGTTTAGTTTACAAATCCCATTTTTGTTTCACTTGTCAAAGTTTGCTATATCACTTTGACTATACCATTTACATTCACGACGGATTCAACTTGGTGAATCCCGTCCTTGTTGTCGTTCGGTGATGTGATTACACACTTAACAATTTCGGTTCATCATCATGATGGATTCCGATTGGTGCATCCTACCAATTGGTCATTTAAAAATATCATACACCATCATGACAGATGCCGATTGGTGCATCCCGTCATGTGAGACATTTAACAATGCCATACACCATCATGACAGATGTCGATTGGTGCATCCCGCTTTATGTGGAAACACGGTCAATTTCGTTTGCCTTCGTAACGGATGCCGCTTGGTGCATCCCGCCATGTCGGGTCGCTCGATATCGATTCAATCTGGGCATACAAGAACACTAATTCACGATAATTCAATTAATCACTCACATACAATTAATTGTCAACATTTCAAATATGACATTTTCAAATCCATATGCACTTTCGTAATAACATTTCAGAGATATGCATATTCCATACAATCATTTCAGATTTATTTGATAAACTACCAAAACACTTAAGGTAAGGATAGAGGTTTAGTGAACAATCCTTATATGAACCCCCATTAATCATTTATTAGGGTCCTTAAACTATCGGTGTACGAATATGAGGTGTTCGGAAACAAAAATCCAAAAATTGCTCGTTGTAAACAATAGCTACGCCTTACTCACAGACCGAGGGGTGCCATTTTAGCACCTTTCTACTCCGTCGCGCTAGGGTATCCCACGCGAAGATGTCTACACCTCAAAGGGGGTTCCCTACGATGTGGTGTGTAGGAGCCCAATTTTGGCTCCGCATTTTCCGGGCTTTCCTCCTTTACATTTCCTCCAAAAATCCTCAAAATCCCAAATCAAAACATGGGAATCCAATAACATCCTAATATCATCCTAAACCAACCACAAGTAGAACCTATGGATGGTTTAGGTTTTTTTCAACCCAAACATCATCAAAGAAATTTTAGGGTTTGGTTCTTACCTTAAATCCCTTTGCACTTGAAGCCCTAGCCTTTTTCCTTCTTCCTTCTTGCAAGATCTTGAACAAATTGAAGGATTTACACAACAATCCATTTTCTCCTCCAAAATCCCTAGCTTTTCTCCTCTCCCGCTCTCTCAAAAACGTTTTTGCTCAAATGAGCCCTTAGGCCACTTTTTGGTCTTTAAGTTCATTTTCTCTTAACGCCATGTTTGGTTCTTTCCTCTTTTGGCTCTTAACCCATTTTTCATTTAAGTCTCCTATTATTCCACTTTACTCATTCATTTATCATAATTTCACTTAGACATTTACATTACCTTAGCATTTCATCTTATTCTATTTTTAACCGTCAAGTCCTTATTTTACCAATTCCAAATTTATCCTTTTTAAACTCGAGTTTATTTCCGGGTTCAATCAATTTCTCATTTTAGTATATAATATTTAATTATATGCTCATATATTTATTTCACATTTCATAATTTATCAGTTTTTCATGAAAAACCCAAGTTTGACTCCATTCATACCCGGAATATATAATAAAATTATTACAAAAATTTTAGGGTATTTTTGGGCATTACAAAAATACTTTTTAGAGAAAGTAATTTGAAACTTTTAAGAAACAAATATACATGGTATTTGGAGAATTGATCTTATAGTCAATATTTGAATTTCAACCAACAAAGTTACAACCGGATTCAATTATTGATTTGATAGTGCAAAATATGTGCTTTGCAAATATTCGAAATTACCTCCTTTATTTTAATTGTGTTAAAATAATTTTTAGAGAAAGTAATTTGAAACTTTTAAGAAACAAATATACATGTTATTTGGAGGAATTGATCTTATAGTCAATATTTGAATTTCAACCAACAAAGTAACGGCTTCAATTATTGGGACTTTGATAATTATAAATCTTGCTTGCAATTATCAAATACCTCTTCTTTTAATTGTGTTTAAAATACTTAGAGAAGTGATTGGGCTTTTAAGAAACAAATATACATGGTATTTGGAGAATTAATCTTATAGTCGATATTTGAATTTCAACCAACAAAGTTACAACTGGCTTCAATTACTGATTTGATAGTGCAAAATATGTGCTTTGCAAATATTCGAAATTACCTCCTTTATTTTAATTGTGTTAAAATACTTTTTAGAGAAAGTAATTTGAAACTTAAAAACTCAATCTGCATGGTATTTGGAGAAGAATTGATCCATATAGTCAATATTTGTTTTTCAACCAACAGAGTTACAACGGCTTCAATTATTGATTGGATAGTGCAAAATATGTGCTTTGCAAATATTTGAAGTTACCTCCTTTATTTTAATTGTGTTAAAATACTTTTTAGAGAAAGTAATTTGAAACTTTTAAGAAACAAATATACATCGTATTTGGTGAACTGATCTTGATGGTGCTTTTTCTATTGACACTAGGCTAGAGCCTATAGGAGTTGCTAGGCCAATTTGTCGGGCCGGATCGATGAATAACTTGCAACCTGCATTGAAAGGATGATTCGGTGAGGGTGTACGTGACTACAGATGCCTAAGTCGATTTTGCTGCCCGATAGAAGAGTATTTGTTAGATGGCGTTATGATTCGCGTATCTTTAGCCGGTGGGATTGCGCCGATATTTATAGTGGATGATCCGCGATTACTTTTCTTGCCAGATGGTGATCTGGCGTCCTCCCCATTTGATAGGAGATATTTTCTTCCTTATCGTTAACCGAATATTTAGAGGATAATTAGAAGATTCGTAATCATGAGGATCTGCCATGGTGAATTCAGGTGCAGATATGGGTGCTTTCCTTTCTTACGACTCATCTGGCGGTTAGCGGATTACCTCGTCACAGTTCGGCTTGCAGGCTTAGTTTTAGGAAACACTAGGCCCAAGCCTTGGGGAAACAGGACATCGTTATGGTCGGGTTCACGTTGAGGCTTTTACATGACCCGTAGAGGATGCGGCCGTATCAAAGACTAAGTTCAGGCACGTGAAAACACTTTTATTTAAAACTCCATGGTTGCCTCCCCAGCCCTTTCTTAGAAGCAAGTTTAGGCGAGGAGTGAATCGTTCTTGGATGACAGCGAGTTAAGTAGCTAGACAAAGAACTTTGTTGATCTAGACTTGTTGATCGGGCTTTATTTGTATCCATTGCCAGTCTGATAATGTTGGCTTCTTCGACTTTAGCTCGTTTAGTTGAGCGACGATTGTTTTTTAAAGCGTCCGAGTTACTGACGTATTCCCCTTGTTCTTTTGTCCTTCTTATCAGGTTTTCCTCTTTCTCGATTTCCTATTCTTGAGCCATAACTCTGTGACTCTAGTTTTCTTTCTCAAGCTTTGGGATTCTCCCGCGTAGGAAGCCCATTCTAGGTGATTTTATTGTTCTCTAAGCTTGGGTTGTTTTTCGCATCTTTCCACCTGGTTTGTTGATCATAACAACCTTAACACGATTTACCTTTACTTGTTACGAGGTTCATAGGTCCACCCCAGTGGTCAGTTGTTTTGTCCCTTCTTTCCCACTTTTTTGGCCAGAATTTTGCCTTTTATCATTGTCCTCCTTAGTTACCTTGCTCAATCATGTTGCTTTCTGGACTGATCATCCTTGAATCTACGCATAAAAGATTCCGCCCCAGGATCTGTTTCAGCCAGCGAGAACCAGGGAGGGTTGGGTGATCTTATGGCACCTCAGTGGATCTCCTTGGTGGGACCCCTTTCTCCTCATGGCGGCCAGGAGGTAAGGTCGGTGGTCAGGGTATCTGTGACTACGCCTACTTGAGGGCGGTTGTACGAATGCGAAGTTGTGATTACTGACGGTCAAACCCTCTTTTAGACATAATTTAACTTCGCCTACGAGGCCTCCCTTTAGTGTTGGTTTGGTGCCTGACTTTCTCACTTCTACATAGATTCGAGTCTTAGAAGATGGTTTGCTTCTTCAGTGACCTTCGAAACCGGCCTTCACTTCCCTCTACACCCCTTTATCAAAGGCGTCTTATAGAATTTTAATGTCTTTCTGTGACTTTCTCGACTTACAGAGGCGTTGGTCAGAGTGGCCGGTGGATCTTAGGGGATAAGGGTCTGAATTACCTAGCATTGCGTTGCTCTTAGACTTCTTTAGCATTAGAAGGAGTCCATGGAGGGCTTCATACATCGCTAAAGCTCTAATGTAAGTACATTATTTTAGATCTCCGTCTTCCCATAAACAACGGAAGGAACGGTATTTTTATGGGAGATTAAGTAGTGGGAATATGTCATTAAGCTTAGAGAAGACACGCTTAGTCGACGGCAGGCGCCCCGAGGTGCCGAAGTGACTTGATTTGCTTTAATTGGGTTGGCTTCACGAAGAGAGTCTGGGGTGGTGCTCAACTTTAGCTTTGGTTATGCGGTCTTCGAGGTCTTCGCTGACCTCGGCCCCAGAGGATGAAGGTGAAGTGGAAGTTGAGTATTGGCGCCCAGGTCGTACTCTAAGCTGATTAGGTTGGACATTCCCGGGCCTTTTGGCATGTCTTCTTCTCGGGCCCCGGCTTCGAGGCCCTCTCTGCCCTTTTTCATGAGGACTTCTTGTGAGGGGACTTCAGTCGTGAGCCAGCCCAGGAGAAGCTCAGCCGAGTCGAATCGTTAGGTAAAGAAGAGATGAGTGCGTAACAGGCTCCCTCGAAGCCTTAGCCCAGGGGTAAGATCCAGGAGTTAGGGCGCCTTCTCCACCATTGATCGCTAAAGGGTGGGGGTCGATGCGAAGGCTGGTTCCAGCAGGAGGTTGGGCACCTCATTTTGTGGTAGGGTGTCCCGAGGTGGAGTCAAGTTTCATAGGAGCAGGCTTCCTCTTGCTGTTACCCACTTTATTTACCGGTAAGAGTCCTGATGCCAGACTTTTGGTACCCTCCCTATGACGTCGGAGGTGAGGGAGGGTTCTTGGGTATAGAAGGGAGGAGGACTGTTGCTTGCCAGTCGGGCTGCCGCTAGGGCCAGTATAATCAGTTCTAGATTCGACCTCGGGGCGGATGCCATGTTCGTTGAGATGTGCGGCGCTACTAAACTGGGAGCAACAAAACATCTGTCCGGGCGCCTCATTGTTTTGTCGCTTTGGTTAATGTTTGTCTTTATTAAACGGTGGCTACCTGTGAAAACTGTGAAAAAAGCTGTCTTCGAGGGATTACGAGGCGACGGCGTATAAAGGCGAGGTGGCCTCTCGAACTAGGGAGAAGCCCGGGCCTATGACTTCCGAGTCTGTTTTCTCTGACGAGGATATATGTCGCGAATCTGAGCTTGGAAGCATACCTTGTGGTGAAATCAGTGGTGAGGCAGGAGAAAGAAGGCTACAAGGGATGGGTTCAGAGGGTCTTGTATGAAATTTGGATGGTGAGAGGATGAGGCTGCAGATGCGGGGAAGACTAAAGGCGACCAGGAACGGCTGCGTCTTAAGACCACGACCTGGCGGGTCTTCCAAAGAGTCTCACGAGGTCGAGGAAACCGCAGTGGGCACTGGAGCGATAAATGCCGACCGTGATGACCCTCCCAGGAAGCGGTACAGCCTGATGACTCGGAAGAGGGTGGTGCTTAGAGTTGAGGGATGAGCGTGTACCTTATGAGCGTCGGTTGGCTCTCTTTTCGGCGCAAGGCCAATATCTTCCCAGTGCAACGCTTCGATTTTCCTGTTACATTTGAGGGCAGTCAGAATCGAATTTGGCCAGGGAAGACTATTTTGGGGTGTTCTGTGCCCATCTTTTCTTCTGGGATGCGTGTGAACAGAGATTAGCCCAGCGAGCATCTTTGTGGCCCAATAAGGTGTCAGTTGTACAATCAACTTTGTAGGAGAAAATCTATCGTCTCGTATTCTGAGAGACACAATACTCAGTAAAAATAGTCTCATGGGCCCGTGAACCAATACTCATCAAAGTAACACTGACTATATTCCGATAGTTGAAGTTGTTCGTTACTCTTAATACAAATACATAGCTTAAAATCGATTTAATATAGTAATGTTATCAAAACATCAAAGAAACCTGACTGGTTTTTTAACCTGAAGTAATTTTTCAAATAAACCTTTATATTCACTGGCGCTCCGTACTTGAAAAATATTACAAACGGGTGAGCCTTCATTTCGGTAGTGGAATCTACTAAATGGTTACTCTACCTAAGTACATATCTGATACTCAGTTCTGCTCACTTTCAAAGTAAATACATGATCACTTGAATGTCCTACATGCAGTTCCATATCTCGAGGTCTGTGACTCGCCACTGATATGTATGAAAATACTGCATTTTGGCTCAAAACTGTTGTTCTTGAAATCTCCCTCTTAGAGATTCGGTAAAAATAGGACGCTACCCTCAGGCGAATGTGTTGGAGGCTTCAGCGGTCCTTGTTATCGCATCCAGAAATGATACGTTGAATTTGTCGACCCATTTCTCTCAGGAAAATCATCTGTGAAATTTGCTGCGATCATGTGTTTTCAGAAAGAAATTCATATGTCTTTTTAATTTTCTAGGTTGCAGGTGCATATGAAGTATTATGCCATTTCAAATCATTTTTGCCTAAATATATCACTTATGCATATATTCTCAAATTTATTCACACCACATGTAATTCAACAATATGGATCAACCAACACCAAATTAGCTCACTTGAGCAAATCATAATTTCATCTCCAAATGACTGCCACACCGATTATGTTCACTTATAATTGAATGGAAATCGATGCATCTCGATGGCCTAGCACACACAATTATATTGCCTGGTGAGCAAATTATATTCCATATTATAATTGTAACATCATGTTAACACATCAAGCTTATGCATTAACCTATCTATTTCCACTCGACTCAAGCCATTCACGTTCAGTAATCTCATACACACATGGGTTTTGGTCCAATTCGAAACCAACTTAGAATTGTTTTATAGTTCCAGCTACTCTTTATTAGGTTGTATCAGGGCAGCCACTCACCAAACGTCGGTTCTTCTTCGTGGAACCGGAATTCCATCTATCCATTTCGGTCTCCTACTCACTAAACTGTTTATTATATAAATTATGACTGCTCACTTAAATCAGTCCCTTAAAACTGTCTGGTTTGTCGTTGGGTCAGGAATTTCTACACTTGGTTCCAAGTTGGGGACGATCAGCAGCCCCTCACGACCTCATTGCTCTAGCATCACAAAGCACTTAAATCAAGGTAAAACAAGTAGGATGAAACCCCATCGGAGTTTGTTGAAACTCTGGCCGGTGCCAGTAGCGTTACCCTACTTGATAGACAACTCCTTCTTTAGCCGTGAAATCTGACGGTTGAACACTCGAATCTGAAAGATTGCACCTTCTCTCTAAAAATCACCATTTTTTGGCGGAAACCTCCCTACAGCTCCTTTTTGTTTCTTGCTGAAAATGGAGAAAAACTCTCTTTATCTCCATGCACATGTCATATGATTGGTTGAAGGATTTCTTATATATTATGCTGACTTTTCGCAAGTGGCATCATGCCATGTGTGTCATTAGATTCACAGTGAGCTCAGTTAGTTGGCTGAACGGCATCAACCTTAACAATGTCAGCTGTATCATAGCCAAGTGTCACTCTGTGACATTTCGTTTCACCAGCATTTTCAGAATTCAGGCTATCTCGGGTGCCGACGTAGTAACTAGATTTGCAAGAACGATTCCAACGGTGAAATACATTTTGTATCGAGATTTAGAAAAATTTGGATTTTAGAAATTACGATTTGCACTTTTTGAATATTTGGAATTTGCGAGATTCTTACATCTTACGATGCCAGGCTTTCTGCGTATTCTTCCTTTGGTAGCGTTGCTTCCCTTATGTGTGATTTTGACGCTTTATTAAGCGTTGATTTATTATATTCATGATCTCACGGTGTTTTGCTTCCGCCCCTTTGTGCTTCTAAATGGATTGAATTCTATGATTCTTGTTATAAGTGGGGCCCCGCGGCCCTTTAATGGCGAGATCGACGTGGCTCTCGGAGTTGGAGTCTCATGGATTCTGCTGAAATGAGCTGGCTCTTAGGAAATGCTGGGATCGTGACTCTTTGCAAAGCGAACTCTTGGGCTCGTGACGAACTACGAGAGCTCAGTGATACCCTTTGAATTTGGCTTGCATGGTTCCTCTCAGGGCTGACTCCGTGTCTCACGTGAATGAATGCATGGTTCCTGGGAGCTTGACTCTGTGTCCTATGGATTAGAGCATGTTCCTTGATCCTGAGCTCCATGTCACTTTAGGCGGGGTGCATGATTCCCTTCGAGTCGAGCGATGTATCACTGGTGAGCTTCTTGGTTTCTTTGATACGACTCAGTGTCTCTTCAGACGAGCCTTGGTTTAGTATGATCTCTATGTCTCCTTTGGACTAAGCTGCTTGATTTCTTTGAAGTCTAAGCTCAGTATCTCTTTAGGACCCTAGGCCTTGGTTTCTTCAAAGTGCGAACTCAGTGTCTCCTTTGAATGAAATTTGTGATTTATGAAGTGACTTGGTATCTCTTTACAGACTAAATTTCTTCAGTTTCTTCAAGAGTACGACTCGTGTCTCCTTTGGTATTCTTTGGTTCTTCAGAGTCTAAGCTAAGTGTCTCATGGAGCTGACTACTTGATTTCTTGGTGTGACTTGTGTCTCCTTTAGGCGAATTTGCTGGATTTCTTCAAGTACGACTCCAGAGGCTCCGGCGAACTCGTGTCTTGGTGAGAGTGCTGTGACTCTTCAATATCACAGAGCTCCAGACCACGGGCAGGACTGGTGGCTCTTTTCTTGAGGCATGCGGCTCTTGATATTCGAGCTCAGAACCCTGAGCTGGGCTTGATGAAATAACATCTTCCTTCCATTGGGAGAAAGTTTTAATGCAAGTCTACGGGAGAATCTAACATACCGCATGGCTTCCCCAAAGGCCCGACTTCTTTATAAATAAACTTCCTTCAATGGTGTGTTATACCCGCTCCCAACTTCCTTCCTTTCTCTCGACGCTGTCGAGAGTTCGTATACGACGCCGAAGCTCGAGGCCTGACGCTCATCGCGCCAAGCTTATTCGTGGTCAGGTAGCCTAGCGCCGCCTGGCTTCGACGAACCACTACGCCCAGCCAAGGTAATCTACTTCCTGGATAGTCAAGCCAGAGGAGTTCTCGACCTCTTCAGCTGATCATCATCATTTTCTGCCTCTCTAGGCGGTTCTTTCTTTCTCGTTGACAGTTTGAAGAAGGGGTCGACATTTAGCTTATGGGTGATGACCGGCCGGGTCAATTCTCCCATGTCCCTCTTACTTCCAAGCGAATACTCCATTCTATTTTAAGAAGTGGATGAGAAGGTCCTGACGCCTTCTACAATCCTGGATCCGATGTAGGAGAGGTGTTCCTACCGTCATCAAGTTGTACCGGTTCCAAATTTCTTCTAAGGTGGTGGTCGGGTGTCCGGCCTTGTCTCATGTTGAGTCATCCGCGCGGGATTACTGCCATCCACTTCGTTTACCGACACCAAGTAGCACTCCCGTGCTATCCGTCGGGGTCTCCTGGCTCTTCTCCCTACCCCATTTTCCTCGTAGGGAATTTGACGACCATATGATAGGCGAGACACCTCCAGGACATCGAGGAAGGCCTCGCCTAGTAACATGTTGTAATAATGGGCCTCCACGACAGGAATTTTGTCGTCAGCCAGGCCTCACCGGGGCCCCTAGAGGCACTGGGCCGTATTGGATCCAGGGGCGATTCTCTCTCCGTAGAACTTAGGTGGGATGCCTTCACCTGCTCAAGCTTTTCTTCCAATGCCCATTTGTCAAATGTCGACGCTAAGACGATGCCAATGAAATCATTGTCGATCAGACCAGGACTGTTTTATTGGCCACGACGACTTCATCACCGCAGTCATGGGGTGCTGCAACCTTCCAAGTCGGCCCGTAGCTGGTTGCGGTAGTATCCAATCGAGGGAGCTTGGACACCACCCGACCCCAGAGTCTCCCCGATTCAAGTTGCGTGTAGGCCTTCCCTGGCCGAACCGACTCCCACCGTCGACCGCAACCCCTCGAAAATCACATCGATCTCCCAGAGGTTGTCGATGCTGCTGTGGGTCGCTTAACAAAGTGGCGGAGTGAGGTGCCTGGGGCTTCTAATCTTCGGGAGCCACGCATTGGAAAAGATGTCCACGTCGGATCAGGAATTCGATTTCTTTTTTCAATTGAATACAGTCATCTATCCGATGTCCGTGATCTCTATGGAAGTCACAATACTTGGTCATGTCTCTTTTGGCTGGGTCTGTCTTCATTTGAGATGGTCATCTTAAAAACTTCTCATGCTGCACCTCTTACAAGACTTGAGATACCGAGGCCGCCGTGGAGGTGAATTGTCGAGGTGGATACCATACGCAGCCCGTCATGACCTAAGCCGGTCCCCACGCTACCCCTTCTCGAGATCGACATCTCATCTTCCCCGACCCTTCAGGAATATGTCTCTGCCTTCATCTCGGGGCTTCTATCCCACTTTTCATCCCGCTTTTCTTCTTACGCCGAAAGAGCCTCCGCTAGACATAAAGGCCCTCACACATGTACTTTTCGGGTTCATGAGCACCTCTACCATGCTTGACACCAGGTTCTTCGGTACGGAGAACATTAGTCTGATCAGATGCCTAGCCCGCTATAAAGGCTGATGGCGAATTTTTCATCCGGATGTCCAATCTTAGTGACTCCGAGTTGAACTCGGACGAAGACCTCAAATTTTCAGGGTCTCGCTTTAACTGGCCAGAGGTAGTTTCATTTCCGCACGTCCGGCCCGATGAAGGGGACATGAGCAATGGAGAGTCTCATGACGAGATCGAGGCCGGCGGAGCCTATTGGAACTACGCTAAGGCCGAGCCTTTAAGAGTGATGGCAAAGGCTCTGCATCTTAAGGGATCTTGGTACCCATGTAGCACCATCTGGTTCTTATAGGTGTCAAGGTGATCTACGGGGTCCTTCATTCCATCAAAAGCTTCGATCTGCGGGATTTTGAACTTTGTTGGGAGAGGGAAGTGTAACAACTCGACCGTGTGAAACTGGGACCCATTTGTCAGATTAGAGCGTCCATGGACCGGGCCCTAACTTTTACCGCCTTCGCGTGGTTGAGCTCACTGATGTCCCGAATCGTTGGTCCCAAGATCGTTCCTTCCCTCCTCCGACGGGGGCTGGCTCTTCACTCCATCGTCCCCGCATTGCCGTTCCTTCGCTTCGACCGCCTCCGGGGCGTCGACTACGCCTCCGGTCCGCTATTTCTTCTCTTCCATCATCGTCTCGGTGGGCGCTGAGGTGCTATTACTCCTCCCATAGTATGGTATTGCGGCCTCCATGGCCGCTATCCATCCGCGCCGCCAGACTTGTCCGGGTATTCAACAACTCCTCAACAGGCGCTGATTGATGAGACGGAGGGCCTCCATCTCGTTGCTTGCAGCATGGAGAGCTCCTGAATGTCCGGATTCATTGGTGGTTACGCAGCCAGCTAAAAATCAACAAAATTTATATACACCTGTGTTCTACCACGGGCCGTAGTCAAGCTGACGCAAAGATAGTGGCTCCAGTGGTCGAACACTGGACGGGTTTTCATCCTAGAAATGGTTTCAGATCGCTGGGTAATGAAGGTAAGGCTTTCTATTTCGACTTTTGAATTGTTTCAAAACAAAGGGAATGTGTTTTGAAATCGAGAATTGTAAAAACTGAAAGTTAAAGGTGAAAAAGTTAACTTTGAAGAATTAGGTTACTAACTCGCAAAGTTAGGGGCAAACAAGTCCTCTAGTTTTATCCTCGCTATGACAAGCAACTCCATAGTCCCCTGCATAACCGGATTCATGTTTAACTAGCAAACCTCACCCATGAAACAACCCTATTCGGTGTCACTACAGTAAGCATGCGCTACGTCCCTTTAATGCTTAAAACCCCAACATTTAATATCATCTCGTAGGCTCAGAAGACCATCTAAAGAATCACGCCCTAAAGCATGGAGAGAGTATTGGCCAAATCAATAACATTAAATGCTACGCAATCCTAGGTCCAAAAACCTAACATATAAATATCAGCCTTTAGAGGCCTAAGAAGACCATCTAAAGAATCACAAGATTCTCTCACCGAATATGCAATCGGATTCTAAAGCATGGAGAGTATTGGCCAAATTAATGACATTCAATGTTATGCAACCATGTTTTGAGAGAATATAAGTACCATAAATACTACCAGAGTCTTCTAGTACAAGAGGACAACATCATATGCCCCACCACCGTTTCATAGCTTCCTTCCTCTTCAAAGAAAGGAGACTTAGGCTACATCTCGAAGTGTCATCCCTAAGAGGTGTGTTCGGCACCGGAAAGAGAAAGAAAAAGAAGAGAGAGAAAGCAGAGAAAAAGAAATAAAAGCAAACCTAAAATAAAGACTTTATTTGCAAAAATAAAACTTTACAAAAAATATCTCTCCACAGATTGTTCACCAATTGTTCTCCTCCTTTCTTACAAAACAAGAGGGGTTTATATGACCCTCCTCAAGTGTAATGAAAAATACCAAAAAACCTACTTTAATCAAGCTAAAGGATAATAGAGTAATACACCAAGCTCGGGAGGCGGTTTGGCATTAATTACAAAACATTTTGACGAGGCATCAAATTTCGCTAGGTCGAGGAATTCGCTTTAACTGAATAAATCAACAAAGTCTACTAAAACAAGAAAATTTGCTATAAGGGCAATTTATTAGGCTGCTAAATCATTAAGCTAGCGAATTGGTGTTTTGCAAGTGTCAAATTTCAAGTAATCCTAGCCGAAAATTTTCGCAACCTAGCTAAAATCCCCCTCGGCATGCTGATTCTTCACACGCATTGCCTCCTCGTCTTCAATCGCATTGAATTTCTCTTCATTTCGCCTTGGTTTTCACACCTCAATGTTGATGGCCGACTTGACCTGAACTTCATGATTCATCATTTGATCTCGAGATTGAACTCCAAGAGTGTGCAAAGCCTACAAACAAATCCAAAATACTCTCTAAATGGCATATAAAGGCTTTCAAGAAGACTCGTAACACTTCAATCGCAGATAAATGACATGATTAATGCGCAAAAAGTTCTCAAAACCTATCTAATATAGGGTTCAAATTGCACTTGCATTAATCACACCCTAACCGAAACGCTGCTAGTCCCTTAGCAATGCAAAATAAAGAAAAGGAGGGCTGTGGTGATTTGCAAAAAGGTTATGATTCAAAAGGGTTTATATACATATAAACATTACCTTTAAACTCGAGAAATTGAAATTAAAGCTCTTAAACCGATACGAAAAGAATCAAAACCATACAAGAACAATTCTAGGTCAATATTGATCCATAATTCTCAACTTGGAATTTCCACCAAGTCTAATGATCTTTATGCGTAACCAGATTAAACTAATAAATCGGCAAAATTGCCACCTCCCCCCTAACCTAGCAATCGACATGGCTCAAGTCACGAACAACCTAGATAGGGCTGGTTACACTCTTCTTTCTTTATTCATTCATCGTAGGTGCAATGTTTAAAATCCGACTTCACTAAAGTCCGTGCAATCTGGTCCACCCATGACCCAACCAATTAAGGTTTAGGGCATCGCCAAAAGGATCACTGACCACTAACTCTAAAGGTTTCACCTCGACCGAACGACTTCAAAATTAAGCACCCAATGTATTAAACTCACCTATCCACCCATGTAATTAACAATATGAATCGACGACTCCTGCTCCAATTAAGGCTTAGGGCATCGGGCTTCAAAGGCCTTCACCATACACCCCTCGGACCGTGCCTCGGTTTCAAGCAAAACTTCACGACTATTTTTCTTTTCTCTTTTCTTTTCTTTTCTTTGCTTTTTTGCTTTTTTCTTTTTCCTTTTGAAGACAACATTGGTCTTAAACTAGGTAACACAAATCTATCTTATGTTACAACATAATTCAAGGCCGGCTATGCAAAGTTTAAAAAGAAAGTGCCATAAATTCACACCTTATTGGAACAACTGAGTGCAAGTAGGTGAATTGAAGATAAAGGGGGAAATTTTCAAGTTGAGCATGCTGGAACTGTGACTGACCAAAATTTAATTCAAGCATGGAATATGTTCTAGCATAGAAGTGAAAACATGATGATTCAATCATCCAGTTTGTAGCAATTCAATTGTTCAATTGAAGAAAACATTTGGCGAATTGGCTAAGGCACAAAAACATGATACAAAAGTCTATGTATATAAACTGAATAGCTTTTGATATAGCCAAAATGGCTAAAGATACATGTACAAAGTTAAACACAAAAATATCACCGCTCTACTATGGCTAAAACATAAATCCTAAACAAAATTAGCGTGCGCTGATAAAGCCGGTAACTAAACAAAATAAAAGAAAACCTAACCACCTCACTGCTGTGGTGGTGGTGGGTCTGAAACTGCTGCTGCCGCAGCCAGAACATCCAATGAAGTCGCATCGCGGGTAGGCCCTCTCCGGGCAGATCACGAGGAAGACCCCAGATGGGTCATAACTGAGTCAAAGATAGAATGACACCTGGCCAACTCGATCCTCAAGGCACTGTAGTCAGCAAAGTGAGCGTGATGGCATCCATCACACCAGCTATCTCCGCCTCGAGCACGGATGTACCCGGTGAATGATGTGTCAATAGGAAGGCCGGAGACCCGCTGCAGCCGTCATGCGCATGCGGGATGGAGATGGAGGCGAACGATCCCACATGGGAGTCCTCCGCACTTCGGCCCGCAAGGCATATCATCTACACGGGTGGTCCTCACCTCCTCGACCCGCACCCTCCGTCCCGTGGTCGATATGGAAAGAGACTCGCATAGTCACACCCGGCCCATCGACACTACATGTAGGCATCTAGCTCATCTCTACCAGCTCTCTCGGGAATCCGATCCGCTTCTCGAGAACATAGCATAGGAGTCTCAAGACGCAGTGGATGTCGCCGCCAGTCCTTCCGATGGACCTTCTCCTCAAACTCGCAACGAAGCCATCACCGCCAGAGTGTGGTTGAACCAAAATCCCCCGAGATCCTATAAAGCCTGTGATTTGCTCCCTCCTCCGCACATACGTCGCTGCAGGAACAAGCCGGCACGTGAAAGTAAGTGGTCAATCACAAAGATCCAGGCAAGTCGCCCCGAGAATACCGGACCGCCATTGATGTTCGCCGCGTTTCACCATCTCCCCGCGGAGGCGGGTGTTCCAAGCTCGTAACCGAGCTGCGGGCGGTGGCGCGCGCATCCTACGCCGATATATCACGGTCCGAGTACACCAAGTCGGGTCATCTATAATCAACTCAATCTCTAGTGGACCGTCTGCCTCCCCGGATGTCATGGAGCGGTAGAACCGCAGTATCACTCCTGCAATAAACCGCCGCGGAGTCATATAAAGGGTAAGAGTGAATACCTCGATCAATCTCATACTCCCAGATTCGGGGTCACCACGTGGACGCTCATAGAATGACCCCGATGAAACTCGCGTGGAGTCGTATATTCCTGGAATGGGGCCCTACGAACAAGGGCCCGAATCCTCGATAGCCGGGCGACAATGAGGATGAAGTCGCCACACCGAGTAACCTGGAGACGGGAGGCCGAGAAGAGAGCAGATGATCCCGTCCCACAAGCGGGCCCGCTTGGAGGGCCGGCCCTCCTAACTCTCCCTCCCAGAGACAAAGATGGGGCCCGGTCCCATCCGAGTCCGATAACATCTAAATCCCCGAGGCTCCTCGCATACTACCTCCGACCTAGAATGGTATAGGAGCCGATCCTGAGCTCTGGCCTCTCTCAAGCAAGCAAATCTCACTGAGGCCGAAGACCGACCCACCGAGCACGGAACCATATCTAATATCGTAAATAAAATAATTCAAAAGGGCTCGACCACCAACATAATCGCCGCACTATATATCCGGAATCAAGATCTCCAAGGCTAATGGGCATTTCAAGTAATCAAACCACCCGTGGCTCACCGGGCTATTAACGATACGGCCCTAATCAGGTAACTCCGGATGACTCGATGAATGATCCGGCGTCAGCAGGGCACCCCAAGAACCGAACCGCAAATAGACCGGGCAACCGGATGGCTCAGCCGGAGTGTCACACCGATCGCCGTAGCGAGGCTCATGTGGTCGAGGCAATACCGGCGGCTAACGTACGTGGCTCGTGTGCGCGACGTGAGGATGTCGCCACCGGGCGTTCTACGAGGTACGCTGGTCGGGCTCGAAACCTGAATCGCGCACACTGTCACTTCAAGAATGGAAGTCGAAAGGTACTAAGGACGACTACACACACGACAAATACGCATGGGCAGGATCTGACTCGTGGCTCGCTGAGTTTACTGTGGCACTACTGGAGGGGGAGAATGGGCGGCATTCTAAACCAACCCTCCAGGTTTATATAGCATCCAACTAGCAAATTAAGGGTCTTCCCGCCAATTTTTTTTCTATTTTAGCGAATTTAGCTCACACCCGCACACCACTGCAATTCAAATTTTCGTGGATTAAAATGAAAATTAATATATTATTAAAAGTAAAATTAAATTAAAGTTAGGAAATAGAATATATCTAATTATTTAATATAAGATAATATAAAATACTTACTCAACTTGCTAAAAATGGAAAGTCATAAATTCAAGAAACATACTAAAAATAGCTAAAATGGAAATTGACTAAATAACAAAATAAAATTGTCGAATCGCACTTGGCTTTGAGAACACCAACCAGCCTAATTTACCAAATTACTCAAGGAGGGTCAAGGAGGATAATCTCCTCAACCCCCGCAATGTTCGGCTAATTCCATCGTGGTCATGACAATTGTTGATCCGCCTCGACGACCGCTGAATTGAGCAATTGGTTTGCAAGGTGTTGATGGCAAGACCAATATATCTTCATTTTCTTGACCGATCACCGCGCTTTCGGGTACTTTGTTTTCCCGCAAGATAATCGATCAATTGAAACAACTTCATCGTAAATTTGATTTTCAATTTCTAATAACTCATGTTTGTTGTTCAAATGAAAGATGTTCAACTCCATGGTCATACACAAAGTTAAGTGCATGACCTTATCCGAAATTTATTATCAGATCGGGCAAAGGGCCGAATGGTCTTCCTAAGATGATTGGTACATGGTTGGGTTCACTAGCAATTGGTTCAGTGTCAAGTACCACAAAATCTACTGGGTAGTAGAATTTGTCTATCTTCACTAAGACATCCTCAACTATCCCCTTAGGGATTTTCACGGATCTATCGGCCAATGAGAGTGTGATGTTAGTAGGTTTAAGTTCACTCTGTGACCTAACTCCGCTTGTATACCGACACGCATTAGGTTCACACCGGCTCCTGCAACCGCAAGGACTTTTCTATGCAATTCCCACCAATATTGGATCGAAATCAGGGGAGATCCGTGATCTTTGTATTTGATGTATTTGCTTTGAATTACGGCAATCGATACATGTTCAAGGAGAAATGCTTTCTTCTCAATGCCTAATCCTTCTTGATTGCAAAGATCTTTCAAAATTTGCATAAGCAGGACTTGTTTGATTGTAGTCCAGAAAGGTATGTTAACCTTCACTTGCCTTAAAACCTCAAGAATGCCCATTGGCTGAGTCATTTCTTCTTTCCTCTAAGTGCTCAGGAAATGGAGGTGGTATTGCAGATTTCATTGAATCCTCCTCTAGAATATGCTCAGTTAAAAATTTTCCCCGCCTAGATTCTTCAACAAATGTGCTCGCATAGCTGATCAACCTTCTTTCCACTTCTCGTGGTTATTATGGCTCCTAACTCCTCATCCATTCCCCGACTGGCTGGATGATCCTACCATGAATTCCCCTTAGATTTGGAATCGTTTGTGAAGGGAACCTCCCTTTCTTGTACCTCTCTAGCAACTTGTTAATCTTGGTGATTGAATGTAGGTTATCAATTTTTTGGCCGAGATTGCTCGCCCATCTATTCTCTTATTCCGTTGTACCTTCTACAGATCAATTCTTGTGCTGGCCAAGGATAATTCCTTTTTGTTCCCTCATCAAAGTTGCCCACCACCTTACTCAAATTCACATGGCTTGCTCTCACCGGGAGAAGAGGATGGTATATAGACTGGTGAGTGGGAAACCAACCGAGGTCAGCACCGTGTACATAGGTGTGGATTGGGTCTCCATGCAAGATTAGTGGTGATTCCTCCAATTGGAATTGTAGGCATACCATGCGGAGCATTGATTGTTGTGGCTTGAATTGTCCTACAAAAGATGCACATTCCGACATCAAATCCTTCACCGCAGGGGCCATAGACAATCGTCTGGCTGGGTGCAGGGGATTGGAAAATCGCAAGGATCGGATTGAGCAGATTTTCGCCACGCATGCACCTCTCGAGCCGTTTGCCTCAAGCTCCTCTACCTCCAGCTAGGCTGAAATCCTAGCTCATTTCTATTTCTTCAGTAAAGGCATACATCCCACCCTCTTGGTTAATCTGGGTGGTCTCATCCTATCCAATTCCTCTAGTGGTTAAGCTCATCCCAACCCTTAGAAGTTTCAGCCACGCACTTAAAAAATC
Organism: Tetrastigma voinierianum; assembly: GCA_016808115.1. Lineage (NCBI taxonomy): Eukaryota > Viridiplantae > Streptophyta > Magnoliopsida > Vitales > Vitaceae > Tetrastigma > Tetrastigma voinierianum. The sequence continues at coordinate 35,232 of JAEQBH010007175.1, forward strand.
CATGGCTTCATCGTGATGTTTGCTTAAAAGTCTCCCCACAACATGGTTTCAAGAGCTGCCTCATGGCAGGGACATCACCATAGAAGTGGTTCACTAACATCCAAGTGTCAAACCCATGATGTGGACATGCACTGAGATTTCCATAAATCTTTCCCAACACCGGTAAAATCTCTACCATCCCGAGTCGCGCAAAAGTGTAGATTTGTCTTTTCAAATTATTGGATCTTGTGAGTGCTGAAAACTTCTTCAGAATTCCCCGCTCGTTAAATTCACCCTTCAATTTCTAATGGTTCTAGGCCCAATGAGTTGAGCCACATTCGTCTCGTCCTTAGAGTCAATGGAAATGCTCTTTAGCTTCAAAGAAATCCATGTCCATCATACCTTCTCGAAGGTAGTAAACCTCCTCAAAATCCCTAATATGAGTGTATGGATTTTCATTTTCCATACCATGATATGTGGGGAGTAGAGAGGTACCAATATGGCCTCACCGCTACATCTTCACAGGAGGAATGATACAGACAGGGCACTAACTCTAGGAGGGTGGATGTGATCCCCATGGTTCTATACAGTACTGGATTCATGGGGGTTCCCGGTTGACTCGTTGTTCTCGTGTATGGGATCCATGGTATCGTTGGTACACTAACCTCACTCAGCCAGTCAAGTTGTACTAATCCTATTCGGGCCACCGATGGTTCTGTCCTAATCACAGATAAACACCTGCTACAAAATCAGAGAGACAACAGAGCAACAAACAACTCGCAAAAAGATTAAAATTAACTAACAACAATAAAACTAATCGAATGAAAAACTCGAACTCAAACAAAGGGGCAAAGCATCGCAATTGCTAAAAACTCGCGCCTCGCAACCGAGCCGCAAAAGAGGCAAAAGATACCTTCACGGTGATGTGGGATCACAAGTACTCTTCAACTTACCACAGTGTCACACGACCTCTAAGAATCCGCGCGATTTGATTCGTGCTACGCAAGAGGTCGGAGCTAAAATCAACAAAATTTATATACACCTGTTCCTACTATCGCCAGAATCAAGCTACCGCAAAGATAAAGGGTCTGTGTGGTCAACACGGGGATGGGTTTTCATCCTAGAAATGGTTTGCATCGTTGCATGAAGGTAAGGCTTTCTATTCGGACACTTTGGAATTGTGTTTCAAAAACAAAGTGGGAATGTTTTGGAAATTGAGAATTGTAAAAACTGAAAGTTAAAGGTGAAAAAGTTAACTTTGAAGAATTAGGTTACTAACTTGGCAAGTTAGGCAAACAAGTGTCCTCGGTTTTACTGCCAAGCATGCATAAGCAACCTATGGGCCCCGCGATAATCCTATCTATGTTTAACTAGCAAACCTCACCCATGAAACACCTCTATTTGAGTCAATATGTATACGAAGCATTACTCTTTACTGCTTAAAACCCTAACATTTAATATCATCTCGCAGCTCAGAAGACCATCTAAAAGAATCAAGGCCCAGAAAGCACTGGCAGAAGATTTGGCCAAATCAATAACATTAAACGCTACGCAACCCTGTCTCGAGAAACTCCAACATATAAATATCATTTAGAGCCAGAAAGACATCTAGCAGTTAATCACAAGACTTCTCACTCGAATACGCAGACTTGATTCTAAAGCATGGAGAGTATTGGCCAAATTAATGATTATTCAATTATGCAACCATGTTTTGAGAATATAAGTGGGCCATAAATACACTACCTGTAGCTTTTAGTACAAGAGGACAACTTGCATATGCCTCACCACCAAGCTAGCTTCCTTCCTCTTCAAAGAAAAGGAGAGACTTAGCCAAGTGATTCTTGAGTTGTCATCCTTAAGAGGTGTGTTTTGGCAAATGGAAAGAGAAAGAAAGAAGAGAGAGAAGCAGAGAAAAGAAATAAAAGAGCTCTAAAATAAAAGACTTTATTTACAAAATAAAACTTACAAAATATCTTCTCCAATCGATTGTTCACCAATTGTTCTCCTCCTTTCTTACAAAACAAGAGGGGTTTATATAGACCTCCTCAAGGTATGAAAAATACCAAAAACCCATGGAATCAAGCAAGTTTAAAGGATACGTATAATACACCAAGCTCGAGGCAGCATGGCACACTACAAAACATGACGAGGCATCACCGCTAGGTCGAGGAATTTCAACTACGAAATCAACAAAGTTCGAAGGAAAACAAGAAATTTCGCTTAAGGGTGGGCAATTTCGCTATTAGCAAATTTCGCTAAGTTAGCGAAATTATCGTGGAGAAGCTTAAATCAAGTTTTTTTCGCTAAAATGGTGCCTAGCGAATCAGACAGAACATGAATTTGGTTACGAGGTCATGGCCTCGCAAGGTTGCGAAATTTTCGCATCCTAGAGAAAATTTTCATGAACCTAGCGAAAAAATCCTCAACATTGTTGATTCTTCACTGCATTGCCTCCTGTCTTCAACTCCATCAATTTTCTTCATTTCGCTTTTGGCTCTCTATCAATCTGGGCTGGTTGGATGGCTGAGACTTGAATTCCAACTTCATGATTCATCATTTGATTCAAGATTGAACTCCAAGAGGTGCAAAAGCCTACAAAACAACCAAAACAGCTCCTAATGCAGACAAGTGTTACTAAGAAGACCAGAACACTATCGCAGATAATGACATGATTAATGCGCGAAAAGCACTCAAACCTATCTAATATGTATTCAAAATGCACTGGTATTAACTACTGCCCCCGCCATTTGTCAACGCCGCCCCGTTGATCTTACGCCCTCGAGGGGGTTGGCGTGACTTCGCCATGTTTCGAAGTTGATACCATCAAATACCAAGAAATCGCTTTATTCAAAGAACAACATTCCATTGCATCGCTCTTCAAACCGATGGTGCTTTTCTATCGACATTATGCCGAGCTGTAAGTCACGCCCATCTCGCTTAGTTGGATCGCCGAATAACCTGCAACATGCACTTAAAGGATGATCCGGCGAAGGTGTGCATGACGACTCTCCGACGCTTAAGCCGCTTTCTTCTACTAAAGGAAAGAATTCAACCATCGAGATGGTGTTATGATTGCGTACCTGGCTGCGGGATTGCTCGATATTTATAGTGGATGATCATGATGACTTTCCTTATTGGATGATGATACGGCGTCCTCCCCATTAGATATGGGATCTTTTCTTCCTTATCGTTAACCGAATATTTAAAGGATAATTAGAAGGTCGTAATCATGGGGGATCCTTCTTTCCTTAATTGATATCGGGTCATGAATATGAGGCCCTTTCTTACGGCTCATCCGCGGTCACGGATTACCCTCGTCACTGGCCTACTTCACCGAGCTTGGGCCACTCAAATTCAAGCCTCGGGGAAACCAAGACATCGTTATATCAGTTCCCAAGTGAGGCTTTTCTATCGTTTCTCAGTGGAGGATGTTGGTTCGCATCGCCCGCTCATTGGGCTTGTGTTCGACCTCGTGGGCCGCGATTTAGGCACCATCGTATCTTATAATCACATTTGAATTTCAACCAACAAAGTTACAAATTTGGGCTTCAATTATCGACATAACAAGAAAATATGTGCTTTGCTAATATTCGAAATGACTCCTTTATTTTAATTGTGTTAAAATACTTTTATTTTAAAATATTTTATTTTTACTTAGAGTAATGAAGTGGGATAAAAATAAAATGAATTTAAAATCAATAAATTATTTAAAAAATTAGAAACTTGTTTATCTAAACTCTTAACTTTTTTTTACAACTAAACACTTTATTATAATGTAATAAACTGTTCTCACTAGGACTCGGATCCGAGACCCTTCCCTATGCCTGCATGTTCAACATCGGTTGCTCTACCACGAATAAACACTTACGAACAACTCTTTTAACTTATTTTTGCTCTTTTATATAAAATTAAATAATTTTAAAATATAAAAAAATTATAAATACTTTTTATTATATTTTATTTTCTTCCAAAATTTTCACAATAATATGAGAACATTGTTTTCTTTAATAAATTTTTCCTAGTATTTTCTAAATCAACGTATTCTAAGAGCGGGGTCTCAAAAAAGGGTATAAGATTCTAACACAAATGGGCTAAAGTTGGGACGATAGTGGCCCACAAACCAGAGTTGGGCTAGTGGCCAGAGGGTAGGGCCGTGAGGCCCACACTAAAGCCCAAGGAATGTAACTTGGGCTAATTGGGCCGTTCGGCCCATACCCCCCATGTGGATAGCTTAGCCCAAGTCATTAATTTCAAGTCGATGTGTAAACAGCTCTAATTAGCTGATTAGGCCTAATAAGTTTAATTAGGCAAAAACTAAAATCGAATCCTTTTTCTAAAACGCCATAAAATATTCAAAATTTCATTTTTATGATCCGCTCCTATTTTTATTTAGATGGAATGATCCTATGATTTTTGCAGTTTTTGGTTTTTCTTTGTTTTAATTTTTCCTGGTGCATTATGAAGCAATAATAATTTTTTAAGTAAAAATATTATTTTATCAACTTTTTAATTCCTATTTCATCTCAAATTATAATTTCAATCACAAACAAAGAAAAAATCAAAATATTTTAAATATTAGTCTTACATAAAAATAACTATGTAAATAGAGAATATTTGAAGTAAAAATCATGTTTATGAATTTTAAATTTTTTGTTTTTATTTTGCTCTAATTATTTTTGTTATGAGCCTAAAAGGACTATAAATATTTTTAGAATTAAAGATTATCTATTTTAAAAATGAATACATAAAGATTTAAAAACATGCAACTTAATAATTTTTTTAAGTAAAAAGTTCTTTTAACACCTCTTTCATTCCTTTTTTTATTTTTTATTTTATCTAAAAGTATTTTTAAATAAATAAAAGAACGATAATTCAAAATATATATATTATGGTTTTATATTTACCTTTAGGAATTCAATTATTCTTCAAAGGTATATTTTAGAATAATATTTTTTTTTCCTTTGTTTATGGTTATAATTTTTATAATTTCATATTCTGGTAAATTATTTGTGGTCCTTTTTCTATATATGTACATTATTTTTATATCTCTATAATGTTTATTGGTAAATTAACTTCAATTAAATACATTTTAATGTGTTGAAGTAATTAATAATCAACTAATAAACACCAATATCAACAACCAAACATGGCCTTAATCACCTATTTTGTAGCCAAGGCCGGGTAACGTACTCGCTAAGAGTACGACAGAAATTACTACTCATGCATCCCTCCCGACTGTGATAAGATTAGTCTTTGATAGTATACTTTAAAGACGTTTTTCACGCGCAAGAATACCGCTTCGTATTTGTCTCGGATTTTTTTTCGCCATTTTAGACTTTGAAATCATTTCATATTTCTTTATATCATTTACTTTCTCCAACAAATTTGTTATTCCACATATATTTAGCTTTTATTTTGTTTTTCTCTCACACTGGTCTCACATGGCATTTGTTATCTTATTACGTAATGCTATTTTGTGTCATTCAGACGACAGCTTGTTTTTCATATTATTTTACACGCTTGTTTGCAGACGCTTATTCAAACGACAAAAGATATTTAATCGTATTAAATATAACAAGCTCAAACTACGATCAAGCGATATTGTCAGAAATCAGTTTCATGCGATTTTAATCATTATATTATTATCAAACGTGATAAAGATTGTACCTAATTCATTATACAATTAATCTGAATATTATTTTATCCTGAATGATTTTTAACAAATTTGATTATGTATTTATATCGAATTATATTACTGAAGGCTTGAATAAAAAAAACACGAAGCATATTTATTTTTTAATTTCTAAAATAAAAGGTCGAATGAACCCTTATATAAAATGAATATTTGATTAAAAGATATACAATCATCCCAATTTATGATGAACCTTATTTTAACTCATTTTTATTTGCTATTCAAATTCCATTCACTTATTTTAACTAATTAATAGGAAGATTAAATACTTTGAAAATACATACACTTATATGAATAGATGATCTCTTTTTCTGGTAAAATAAATTATTTTTCTAACATTTTTTGACACTTTTCATAGTTTTCAAAACTAAATATAACTTTGAAATAATGAAAAATCTTTTTTTAAGAACATGAGATAATTTTAAATTTTTTCAAAACTTTTTTTTAAAAATTCCTTTGTGTTCTTTTCATTACTCTTTTTTATGATACCCAACATAAGAAAATATTTGTTAAAACATTTTCTTCTTTATTTGTAGTAGTTTCTCAAACCATAACCTAAAATTTCATGCAATTTGGCCTTGAGAAGAAGTGTTGAAAATAGACTATACATTTTTTTTATTTATTTATGCATATTGATTTTTTTTAACAGTATGGTGATATATGGGCTGGTGTAAACTTGGCCCAGTGGGTTTCTAAATGCTATGTTTGGTCAAATATTTGGGTTGGGTGTCCTGGAAAGGCAGAGAATTGGGATTTGGCATCCATGTCACTCTAGTTATCATAGGAATGAGGTTGTACCTAACATGGTAGCGCCCAAGCGTTTACGCATTTATACTTGGGCTGCCATCGATCTTTATCGAATATTTTATCATCTTCATCAAATATTTTCAAAATCAGGGATGAGACATAACAATTCCCGAACCCGTTAAAAACTCCATTAACCAACAAACCCTTTCTATTGCACTTCATAACCCAAAATCACCCCGCCACATCCCAACACCACCAATCTCATCACAATGTGCATACGCGGGACGAAAACCTGCCCATTACTAGTGGCGGACTCTGAGACTTGATTGGGTGGGGCCAGGTTAAAGGGGCATTTGCTTTTTTTTTTTCTGAAAGCAAATTGGTTTTACACTTAAACCGTTTTGTTTTTTCATTTGCATAACTAATTCTTTCAATTTTTTGAAATTTTATTCTGAATGTAGTTATTACTATTTAGAATCTGTACAAAATCCACAATAAAATATTTTTAAAATACGAAATATTTTCTAATTTCGGGTTTCATCAATATATTATTTTTAAATTATTAATTTTATATATTTATTTTGGTTATATAAAATAATTATTTTTGTAAGAATGATAATAATAAATTATTTATCATAATAATTTTATCTCATTTTAATCTTTGTAAATATGTTTATACATATATTAAACAAATATTTTTATTTTATCATAATACACTAAGAGGGTTTCTTGGAATTAAATACCTTTTAAACCTAAATTTCTGAAATCTAATATTTACTAATTTTACCTTACTGATAATACCTTCATTGTTTTTCTTGTAATAATAACTATTTCTTTTCAAAGATAGATGTAAATACATAAAATGGAAAAAGGGCATTTTTGTCTACTGTAAGTCAGTCTTCGAGAAAAAACATGGAACTTTATATATTTTGAGTTATTTTAAGTGTTTAACAAAATATTTCTATTATTTGGAGAAAAACCCAAATATTTCTAATAAGTTATATATTCGTTCACAAAGTTATCACTAACCTAAATATTTTTCTTAATATATTTATGATGTTGATTCAAGTACATAAAAAACAAGTTATTCTCTTAATATAAATACAATATTAAAAATCAATGATTTAATACTTAATATCATTAAGTTGCTATTCACAGATTCAAGCAAATAAGTTTATATTCAACATCTAGCAAAAAGCAAACTAAGGGGGTACAGGTTTTTACTAATATTAAATAGAACTTTATTTAAGAATGCTAAATATGTCACAGATTAAACATTTGTTTTTTTAATATTATATTTATATTTTCGTTATTAAGTTGTTTATTTTATATACTTAAAAATTTAATATCTTAAATAGGTTAAAAATAATTTAATCGAGTAATTGTTTGTGTAATGATGATATAATTTTGATTTTTTCAAGAATAGAAATATTTGATTAAAATACCTTAAATAACTCAAAATTTGTAATGCTAATCTTTTCCATGGTTTTTCTTGAAGAATGACCCATTATGGATAAAATTACCTTCTATCATTTCATGTATTTACATATATATTTGAAAAGAAATGTTATTTTTACAAAAAAACAATGAAGGTATTTTTATCAAAATGAATTAAAAAATTAATGAATATTAGATTTTCGAAATTTAGTTTTTAAAAGGTCTTTTCATCAAATTACCTTTATTATTATGATTAAATAACAAAATATTTGTATAACATAATAGCATATTTACAAAAAATTAAAATGATAAATAATGTATTATTATCATTCTTACAAAAAATAATTATTTTATATAACTAAAATATAATATATAAAATTAATAATTTAAAAAATAATAGATTGATGAATATAAAATAAAATATTCAGAAAATTTAAAATATTTTGTTCAAATTCCAAATATGGCTTTTTCCAATTCAGAAGAAAATTTCAAATATCAGAAATAAATTATGCAAAAATGAAAAAACAAAAAGTCTAAAGTTTAAAAACAATTTGCTTTCAGACATAAGCTATAAAAACAAATGCCCTCTAAGTAAGATAAAGCTTTCAACATTTACAAACTTAAACTTTAACTTAATGATTTAATACTTAGATATTTATGTGGGGGTAAAGTATAACATTTTAGTTCAAATCCTAGGGATTTAATGAGGAATTTTTTAAAAATTAAGTAAAGAAGCTTGATCCATTGCACACAAACTAAGCACATATTATTCGACTTAACGCCGAACTAAATGTTTTCAAAGATTGTTCTGCTTTGTTTTTTAAAATTTTCTACGACTTATCACGCCAAATTTTTTAAAAAGCTCGACAAAAATGGTATGATTTGTACTTTTTCTATCTCGTAAAAGTCATTTTCCACAAAAATAAAGAAAACTCAATCATCGGGTCCAACAAGCAAGAAATTTAAGAATATACACTACTAGCGTGATGACATACATGGTGGGAGGGTTTGGGACTGCTGTCCCATCCCTAATTCGCTCATTTATTTTTCAATTCCAAACTTATTTAAAAAATTAAACAAGTGTATACTTATTTTAAAAAATTCTCAAACTCGCCTCGCTTTTACATTTTATTTTATTTTTTATATTTGCTTTTTTTATTTTTATTATATTAAAATTAATATTTTTCTATAAAAATAAAAATATTACGAATTTTTATAAATTATTTATTAAAAAATATTATAATAATAATAATTTATATTAAAGTATGAAAATAAAATAATAAAAAGATTTTTAAAATAGCAATCTGACTTTTGAGCTTATTATTATTTTACATTGCTCATATTTGTTATCGTGGCTCGTTTTTCCTAAACAATTTATTTCTTTTGGGCTTCACTTTATTTTAAAACGAACTTAAATTTCAAGTCATTTCCTAACTTTCAGATTTTCATAAAAATATCGGGTCTCCCTGAAGCCATCGACAACTTATCACCTTAAAATCGGAAAATTTCCGTCTGTCTCGAATTCAACGAAACTTTATAATACTAGACATGGCATCGCAATTTAATCCAAGACACCCTTTTCATCATCCAATATCTAAATAATTTTATGTTTCCGAACCCTTACAAGAATTTATTATTTTTATTAACATTTTCGCCATTTTCGATAATTTAATTTTCTCTGGTTTTATGTAGAAGAATAATATTCGAATCCATTCTCTGATTTGAAAAAACAAACCCAAACCCGTTAAAAACCCGATTAAAATTAAATTAAACATGTGCCATTAAGAGCGAGGCGGGACAGGAACCCAAAATAATCCGTCCCGTTGTCATCCCTACTCACTACATAATATTAAAAAACAAACAACTTAATACTTAATGCTATTAAGACTATTCAAAGATGTTCTTAAAAAAGCTTCTCTGATTCAAGATTAAGAAAAACAACACCACCTAAAACGCCCGACTCATTACCTACTCTAGATAACTACTGAGTTCAAAGTATTTTCAAAATGAAAGAAAACATATTTTTTCTGATTCTTATACTTAGTTGAGTGTTATTTTCAACATGATTTTCAATTTAATGAAGGGAATGTTTCAATTTAAGACAATTATAAAAAGCCTTGACAATTATATCGTAGAGAAAACAAGACATTTTCAATAAATTTGTGAGCTATCTTGAAACCTGTCAAATCGCATTACATAATTCTATGAGTTCTAAAGTTATATTTCTAAGGGGGTCTTTGGTTGGGGTCATATCACATTATCAAGGTAATGTGTTGGAGGTCATGTCAAATTATAGTGTTTGGTTTAGGTTATGAAATTTTCCCGAGTAATGAAACATTACAGCCACATTAGCGTTATGGGTTACATTACTCAAAATATGATTACCCCAAATTTTTTAGGTAATGTTATATTAGAAGGTAATCTTATTTTTCTTTCAATATTGTTCCCGATTTTTGCCCTCTTTCGGATTAAAAATGTTTATGACATTACAACTAATAACAAAATGACCTTATATTTATTAACAAAATCTATCACATGTAAAACTTGTTCTTCTCCAAATGCCTCTGTTAGTTACTCTTCTTCTTTTTGTTAGATTTGTTCTCTCCTTAACCTTCTCATAGAGTTCCAACAACACAAACCCAGACTTCATTGCAGGTTTGGCTTGTTTCTGCTTTCGTAGATAGTTGAGTTTATCTTGGTGATTATTGCTTTCATTAAAATGATAACACCATTTTCTTTAATTTTCGAATTTTATTTTTGTTAGTTTTGGAAAAAATCTTTCATAAACACTTCTTATCCTTACACTTTGGACGATTCGAAGAAAAGTACAAAAAACGTCTTTTGTGAGAGAAAAAAAACATCTCATGTGTCGCGAAGTGTTTGGTTGATGTTCATCACAATAGTAAAAGAGTTTTTTGAAAATCAATATTTTGATTGATTTGAGTTGTATGAACGAGAGCGCTATAGTATTTAACTGAATTGTAGGTAATTTTTTTTTCCGAAATTTAGACAGATTGACTCGATTAAGTTTGAAGAGTTTATAACTAGTTTAGAGACTTTACCATGAATTAAAAAAAAAAAATTTTTGTCATTTCCATACAAATTGGTGAATTAAAATTGTTTAACTTATGATGTGGTAGGTTAAATCAATTTGATCGAGATGAGTTTTAAAATTATTTTTTATATTGTGATATTTAAAAATATATTTTTTTCATAGCTAGAAAAAAAAAATCAAAATTCCAATATTGTTGCCTTAAATAAAATAAAAAAGTATGCTTTAGAAGACGCTATGAAGAGCACCAATCCTCTAGACGGATCTTGTTTTATCTTGATGAATTCAAATAGTCTGTTCACCTCATATGAGTATTTGGATTTATTAATTTTGTTTTGTTTGAGGTGCCTAATTAGTGTTTTTCATCTACTATATTTGTTGTGTTAATCACTTAATGTTTGGATATCCTCCTTGCTTATAAGGGGATGTATTCATATATTTGGTAGGTTCATTATGGCTCATTCTTGTAAGACAAAGAGATGGGAATGATTTACGTGTTCGTTATCTTGCGTGAAGATGATGGAAATAAATGTTCAGCAATAAGCATTTGGTAGCATTTATCTTGTAGCTCTTAGGAGAATGAGTTATAAGTTTAGGAGGAGCATTAAATATGCTAACCAGGGATTGAGTAAACATAATATTAGGTCTATCAACTTAATGAAACGGTTTTCCATAGTAATAGTGTTAGTAATTTTTTGCAAGTGCCGCGGATAACTAAGTATCTTATCTTATTTTACAGAATTATAATAATAGTTTATTCACATGTTTAGGATATAATATAAAGTAAAATTTGCATTTTCGGAGATTTAGAACTAAGGAAAATTGGTAGTTTATAAATAAGGACAAAGTGTACTTAGCGAAAGATGATATGTTATTAGATTTTGGATATAGTTTGATGTGTAAATTTAGATAGAATAGAAGAATTTAAAATGCAAAGGGAAATTTAAGTCCAAATGTGATAAACCAAACATGGCCTTAAGCCAAATTGGGGATAGACCAAACTTGTCAGAGTGAGACAAGTTCTGTGATTTTGCATTGCTTGAGCTGGAGCTCTTTGGTTTGAAGAAGAAGCCATTTTTGGAGACACCTAATTGTTCCAAGCAAAGGGAAGGGGAAAGAACTAGAGAAGAAATCAAAGTATGGAACCTATATGTAATAAGAATTTATGAGAAACTATCCACAAATCCTCATATATAAGTTTGTGTAGGAAAAATCTTAATAAAGGTATTTTTGGTTGGTTTAAGTCCAATTTTCAAGGTTGATTGTTTTGGTTTTGGTTTGGTTGAAGTTTTCTGGTGAAAAATGGCAAAAACTGTTTCTCTACCTTCTCGATAGTGCTGCGAAGGCTTTGCCTAGGAGAAGGTCTCCGCCTAGGCGAAGGTCTCTATGCCTAGGCGAGCCCACGACCCCTCCTTATCACATTTTGCTCCGCCTAGGCATAGCACTTGTTCGCTGGGTAGAACTACAGCCTAGGCGTAAGCTATATTCGAGTTTATAGTTCTTTCTTGGTTAATTTCTGGAGTCCCATTTACTCTTTTTGTTTGGACTTTCCATGGAAGATAATTAGGCATAAAATTGGATTAATGAGGATCCTAATAATTGAATGAAAGGGTCCGTACAAGTATAATAGTTATATGTTCGCTTCGCCTCGGCGATCCTATCGTTGGGCAAACATTGTTTCTTACCCCTTGTTTGCTTATGTGATTAAGAACAAAATAACAAGCTCAGTAATACATATAATTATATTCCTGGTTAAGACCGAATAGCAAATGAAGAGGCACCTCTGATTAGTGCGACGACACTCTCTGTTTAGTGCTTCGACACTCTCTGATTAGTGTGATGACACTCTCTGTCAATGCCACGACATACGCTGTCTTCTGACACCTCTAATGCGTGAAGCGGAACCGTGTGTGCCCGACACTCATTGATCTTGTTTATACCTTGAATTTTATTGTGTTGTGTCCCTCTCATTCATTATTTTCGGTTTATATAGGCAAACATTTATATGATAAGAATCTAAATAATGAACAATAAGAAAGCATAAGGAATCAATTATGTTATGTAATGTACCTATGGATACCTTATGTACAAGATCTCTGTTCTGAACTCCTACGAGAGATATGAAAACTCTGTTATAAGAATTATGCTATATGAAAACTCTGTGATAAGATTTATGTTATACGTAAACTCTAACATATACATTATGTTATATGTATCATGTAATTGTGGACCACTTCAAGTGGTTATATCTGTTATCCATTTCCCACTAAGCTATAAGCTTAGCACGGGTGTTTTATTCGTGTAGGTATTGAAGAGGACATCCGAGGCATTCCGCATATAACAGGGCCAACACAGTTGTAGGAGTCTACATGATGTAGGTTTTGATTTTTGGTTTTGAAATGTAAATGTAATATTCTGGTAATAGTGAATTTGTGTAAGTACAAGTAAATGAGACTTAGGAATATATGTACATGATATTTTAAACACCACTACGGTGGTAGTTCTATAAGTATGTAATTATGAAAGTATGATCGAAATGGGTCCACCAATGTCAGAAAATTGGTTAAAGGAGTTCCAGTCTCTTGCCATACCCCCTCTCTTCGCCTAGGCGAGGGTAGGGGCGTGACAAATATAGTGGACTAAAAGTTTAAATATCGATCCCACAGGGAAGGTGTGGTTTTAGCGAGAAATAAGTACCTCGACTACTAAAGTCGTTCACTATTTGAGCGACTCGATGGTTGGATGAAAAAGGTTTTAAAAACAAAATAAAATAAAACAAAGTAGGATATTGTAATACCCGTAAATTTGGCCATTCAAACTATTTCCATAATTGTTTAATATTTATTTTGAATTGTTAAAATATTAATTAAAAGTTATTGAAGGGTTAAATGGAAAGGGGCAAAATTGCAAAAAAAAGAGGACCCTTCTCTCTTTCCCAGGCACCCCTCCACGGCGCCGTCCTGCCCGGCGTAGGTAGGCGTCTCAGGCCACCGATCAGCTCATCAAGCCCAGGGAAAAGCCGGCCTCCCAGCCACCGATCCGGCCATCCGACGCTGAAAGGCAGCCCCATCACCCCGCCACCGCTTTGCCCTGACTTCGCCTGAGTCGCCGGCGCCCGCCGAATCACGCCGCCTCTTCCTCCCCGGGCCACGCCACTCTCCGTCCGACCACCCCGAGCCACCGGCCGCGCCGCCACCACCACTCCCTTCGCGACGTCCTAAGAAGCTTCTCGACAGCCGCAGCCGCCGTTCTTCCTCCCAATGCTGTCACCTCGCACTGGGGGTCAAAGCCGCCTAGAACAGCCCTTAAGGCAGAGCCAAACAGCTACTGAGCTCGGGGCCCCAAAACCTAGGGGAGGTAAGGATTCACACTGCTTAATCGTAGTGATTTTTAGAGAGGTAAACTTAAGAAGAAAATTCGCTTTTTTTTATGCTTGTTGTTTTAAGCGTCTAAAAATTATGCAAAAATTGTTTTTGGACTTCTAATCCCGATCTACGCTAGGAAATTCCTCTGATTTAATTTCCACTAAGTTGAATTTTTTCTGCCACCGTCACACATGACTTCGGAAGCGCGGTTCTCGATGTAACGTTCGTCCCGCTCCTCCGTGGTTCCGACGGTGTGACTGGCCTGATTCAGCACTGCAAATAATCATACCCCAAAACGGTGGACTCTAATAGTAATTTCTTCGATAATCGATTTTAATTGTACAATGATGTATGTTGAACATGTCCACCTGTATTTCCTGATCACGTTGAATTAGTTACTTGTATCAGATAATCCAAAGTAGTTAATAAGATTGATTGTGTATATTTAATACAAATTGTTGATTTGATGGATTGGGACCAGTCTTACATCAAAATTGTAATTGTGTGGCCCGCCGAAGGTTGACGCATCGTATATTTGGAATGTTATTTAGAAGGTGTTCCGGGACTTGTTTTACAGGAGTTAAGTCCGCTTTAGGGAGGTCTCCGCCTCGACCGTAGAATTTAAACGTGCTTTATACTGTCAGTCTGTGACTGTCTAGTCAAGTCTGGTGAGTTGCTTTTAAACCTCAATCTCATATTGATTATGTCTTTTCTATTCTAGATTGTCCAATGTCACAATATACCGAGGCGAAGCGCTCTAAGACCCGATCTCTTCGTTGAGCTGGGATATCATAGTTTACTTATTAATATCATCCCGCATGCATTTTTACAGCATTTATGGTATAGCTTACATCCCATCATCACTGGTTACGATTGTTACTTTTGGAATTGTATTTACTATGGTAACTAAATTATTTAGTTGTTATGAAATACACCGTGATATGAGACTATGATGATGGTGTGAATGCATTGTCGAGTGATGTTGCCTCGCATTGTATTTGGAAATAATTGTAATGGGAACTACAGTAGGACATACCACGTCTAGGTTGCCATAAGGACCTAAGATTGATCAGATTATGTTATAGGATTATACGGTTATGGACATGAGCCCCCGGTTGAGCGCTCTCTCGGGATGCTGAGGTATGTCCGTCAGCGCATTTCTGGCGCCGGCCATGGATTACATATGTTAGTCAGCCAGTGGCACCTCGGTTACAATTCTCTCGTGGCGCCAGCTATAGGTTGGTTGGATTGCGGTCGACTGGAGCAAGGACCCCGGGTCGAGCATTCTCGGCGCCCCATCGGATTAAGAGAACCGCAGAGCTTATAAGATTAGAATACAGGTCCTACTAATGTCTCGATTGATGTGATATTCAGTTGTTACGATACGGAACTTATGCGCTAAGTATACATGATCATGTGAATTTCCTTATTAATATACTTTTCGCTACTATGTCTATATTATGAATTTCCATAAGTATGTATAACATTTTGTAGTTGTGGATGCTGTGATAATTTATAAGGATAATTAATCTCACTCGAGATCGATGCAACAATTTATTTTTCGTGTTCTATCAGTCCTCCTTCTCCAGAGATTCTGATAAAATCAAATAATTCCCTCTTCCTTCACTACGTTACATGTACTATTATGATATTATTAATCTTTTGTCTATTTAATCTAGGTGCTACCATATAGCATTTTTGGAATATTAGTATGTTTTCAGAATTCAGACAAATTTGCCTATTTCGGGGTACGATGACGGTGTACGTGGGATCGAAACTTTATTTCTCCTTAATGATGCTCGTATCTAAGCATATTATATTTATGTATGCGGGATATATAATCAGGATCGTATGATAGTCGGCATGAATATTTCAATAAGGCTTGCTACTGGTTTCCTGGCGGGCCTTATGCCTTCCCATTCCCTTTAGCGCCTGGCCACTACCTCTTTATCTGGGTCGTGACAAAGTTGGTATCGTGAGCGATAGGTTCATTTCCACGGCCTGCAGCCCAAGTTTCCGGGGCATCGCGGAATTAGGATCGAAGTTCGTCCTGTTTGTCACCATTACATCTAGTTCTCGTCATTCATAAAGGCTCAAGGTTATCTAAGAAGTCTCAGGTTTTACTTTTCGCATGAGATGAAGATCGAGGTTAATGGCAAATGCGCCTGCCGATGCTACACACGGCAGCTAGCCGAGGTCAGCACAAGCCTATGACAGGCCCAGGAGGCCCAAGATGAGGTATCCTCACTTAATCCACCAGCTTCCCGGAAGAGGGCGTAAGGAGACGGCAGCCCTGGTGCCAGCATTTAATGTGCACTCCACGATGAGCCACAAGCCGAGGAGCCACAGTTATCATGCCCCGTGCACGCTAAGCACACGATGCCCGTGCCGCAGCTCACTATGGGAGGCATTTTCGCGGTATGATCAAAAGTGCATAGTCTCCTCAAAGAACTTATGCAGACAATACAATAGCGTCGCTAATAGTTTCACCGTGACGTATCACCTTATCACATTCCATTAACTCAAAGACACCAAAGCTTAATGAGGTTGTATTCAATGCAGACCGGCAATCTGAACGGACTTTCCGGATGAAGCGGAGAAGAGCATTTGATCCGAGAGACCGACAAATCTTACTTCATCGAGATGGGCGTGCTCTCCCTCAAGGGCTTAGCATTGCAAAGGGTACAAGGATTACATCAAGCCAAGTTTTCAGGTGCTGACATGGGCTCATCAGTGGAGAGATCTCATGCCAACTACATTTCTTTTGCCATGAGACAAAGAAAGTACCGAGACAACAGTGAAATTGCGAGAGATAGATATGTCCCAGAGGGAGGCACCCAGTTCATGTATCTTAGTAAATTTGTCTAGTTAGTGGCAATGAGGTCGCAAAGACGAAAGTAAGTACATCACCTGCCTCTGACCACATTTCATATCCTGGTATACCGAGAAGCGTAGCTTGAGGTCACTGATGAGCGAGACAGAGGGAGACCGACCTTCGCCTTCATGCATCTTAGTGATGGTGCTAAGAAGAAGACCCACACGCAGGAGTTGGGAACTAGTACACCGTCGGCAGCCAAGCAGGTGACATAGTAAGGCTGTGATACTTTCTATGGTACAGCCGCCAGATTGCATGGGCGAGACCAAGGGGTCACAAGAAGGTGTAGACGCAACCCAAGGGCTATAGAGGCTCCTGACTGACAAGGGTCGGGCAGTGCCTGTCGGGGCTTATAGTTCAAGGGGACAGAAGTTCAAGCTCTGGGCACAACAGAAGACCAAACTGGCACTGCATGTGCCCACGTTGTGGGCGGATGCATCGTGCCCTTGTATGGCGGCTAGTGGAGCTTGTTTTTGTGTGGAGAGTCAGCCATGTCAACCATGTCCTAGATTTCCTGCCCGCAGCCTTTTCCTCCGGTTCTCGCTAGTGTTGCCCGCCGGCCATTGACGCCTAGTCCTTCTCAGTGGTGCAGCATAGTGATACGCAGTGGCCGTGATACGAGGTAGAGCCTCGGAGGCAGATTAGTGGTAGGGCCCGGGTCGATCTGAGCTCCTACTACCGACGCCGGGTCAGCCGCAGTTTTTACACCACCAGACGCCTGTGGCGCTGTACCGCCGTCAGACGTACTCATTCCTGGGCCTGCTATAATAAGGCTAGGTGTTAGATCCCGTGCCACCTCTTCAGGTCTCCTAGTTTCGCACCAGGCTGGTGTTCAACCAGCCGTACTAGACTGCTATCACACAATTCTCCGAGTGATGCCTTAGATTATATTTACTTTCCATCGGTCCGATTCGTAGTGAGGCAGAGACCTTCTCGCGCATCTTATTTTGTCGATGATGGATTTGAGGTTGGCTCCCGGTATGGATCGGGTTGGTCAGCACTACGCCACCCTGGATTGCCGAGAGAAACAAGTGATTTTCCGATTCGTGGACTCGTAGCTCAGTTTCAGGTGAATGTATTACCAAATTCCTTCTAATTTAATTTCAGCCATTATTGCTAGGCGGATACACCGGGGTGCCAGGTTATCTCGGTTCAGTGACACACTAGTGAGATGTAGAGGTAAAGTCGATGATGTCCCTATCGCTTCGTGGAATTTCCGATGTTTTCCCAGAGGAGCTCGCTGGTCGCACCGGTCAGCAGATAGAATTTTGCATTGATGTCAGACGCACAAACTTCATCTCCTTGCCACTCCATAGATGGCACCCGCAGTTGAAAGAGCTGAAGGAGCAAGCATAGCAGATTGCTTAGACAAAGGTTTCATGCAGCCTGCATCTCCCGGGTGCTCCCGTGCTATCTGTGAAGGAAGAAAGATGGTTCCTCGCGGGCGTATGTACTACGTACAACAACAAGGCGACACACACAACATCCGCCTCCCGAATAGATGACTTGTTTGATCACTGTGGTGCATCATGTTTTTCTAAGATCGATCTATGGTCGATATCATCACCGAGACACACATGAGGATGTTCTCAAGACAAGATTCGTGACGCAGGTACGGCCATTATGAGTTCCTAGTGATGTCTTTGACTCACTATCAGACCGCAATTTTTATGACGGATGAATGAGTGTTCAAACCCTTCCCGGATCGCTTTGTAATCGTGGTTCATCGATGACATCTGTTGTATTCTCTAATGAGGAGGAGCATGTGTGAGCATTTAAGGATAGTGTTGCACTTTGAGGAGCAATAATTATATGCCACCTTCCAAGTGTGAATTTTGGCTGGACAAGGTAGCCTTCTTGGGACATGTAAAGATCGACAGATTCAAGTGATCCCAAGAAGATACAGGCAACATGGATCGCGCAGACCAACCACGGATCGAGGTCTCAAGCTCTGGTTGCTCTACATATCGCCGGCTTCGCATGTGATTTTTCGAAGATCGCTGCACCTTACACCTAAGTAACCTTAAGAATGTAGTTTCAAAGGGGATGCAGGCTCGTGGAGGCGTAGTTTCTAAGTCGGCGATTGTTTCGAATTTCCGCTCCGTTGCATTACTTCCGGGCATTGAGGCGGCACAAAGGTATCAGTGACACTTCTGGGAGCCTGATCGGGTGTATCGATGCAAGATGGTAAGGTGACGCAGCTTCTAGGCAGTCAAGAGACACGAAAGGCACTACCCAACTCATGACTCGAGATGGCGGCGTGATCTTTGCATTGAAGATCCGGAGACACACCGTATGAGAGATATGAGATTTTCACTGGGATCACAAGAGTTTAAAATATATTTTTCAAACGTATGAGCCAACTTGAGACAGAGAAGATGTATCGAGTTGCGTAAGGACTATGATTGTACGATTCAATATCACCCGTAAGCCACTGGGCGGCAGTATGCTTTGAGTAGGAAAATCATCAAAGGGCCTCGCCACATTAGTGCAAGAAAGCGACAATCGACTAAGGAGTCGTGATGAATTGTACGATCGTGGCTTATGTTTAGAGGTGTTGAGTCTCGAGCACTTTTAGCACATTTCAGAGTCAAATCAGTTCTGATGACACTAAGACAACTCAACGCAGACCCACACATGGAAAAAATTACGGATTTAGGTTCAACAGTGCCATGTGTGATTTTTGATCGGGGAAGATTTGCACGTCGAGATCAATATTAGGATTGTGCGTCCCGAGGTTGATGGACTTAGAAAAGAGATTATGGAAGAGGCCCATCATACAGCTTACGATTCAATCCTTGGCTCCACTAAGATGGATCATGATCCAAGGGTAAACACAAGTGATGCATGAAGAAGGATGCAATGAGTTTTATCCAAGCGCCTGACTTGCCACAGTCAACCCAGCATCGTAATACTCAGGGTTGTTGCAACCACTCCTCTACCCAGAGTGGAAATGGGAAAATATTAATGGACTTTAGACCTGGTTACCTCAACTTCTACAGGTATGATTCCTGTTTGGGTGATAATCGATCAATGACTAAGTCGGCACACTTCTTACCTGTGAAGACAACTTTTTCCGTAGCCAGGTATGCTAGGGTGTATATTGATAGGATTGTTAGTCTTCATGGATCCCAGCTGGACAAATCTGGCGTAGGGCCTCAGCTTCACTTAGGTTTTGGCGGAAACTTCATGAAGGGCTTGGTACTGATCGACTTGCAAAGATGCCTTTTCACCCTCGACGGATGGACAATTGAGAGGATTATTCGACGTTGGAGGACATGCCGAGATGTGTGTGATGGATTTTGAGGCCAATGAACAGCATTTGACTCTAGTGGAGTCTCAGACAATAATAGCTATCATGCTAGCATTCCGCATGGCGCCTACGGAGGCATTGTATGGTAGGAAGTGTAGATCGCGCTTGTCAGTTAAGTTGTGAGAGGAAACTAATGTGTCCTGAATCGTCCAAATCAATTTCGAAAAGATTCCTATTATTCGAGGTCATTGAGTGAATCGTCAAAGAGATGTAAGAGCCAATACTGACCCTAAGAGGAAACATGTGGAGTTTGGTAGGTGAGTATGTATTCCCTGGTTTCCATGAGGCGTGATGATTTGGTAAGAGGGGGGAAATTAGCACCCCCGCTACGTGGGACCCTTTGAGATTGTGATAGAGTTGGGGATGTAGCTCACCGACCTGAGTTGCCACCTAATTCGCCAATATTCATCCTGGCCTTTCATATCTATGCCGAGAAAGCACGTGCCAGATCCTTCACATGTGCTACAGGCCCAAGAAGTAGAGATCAGTGAGGATTTATCGTATGAGGAGCTTTAATTCAGAAATATCGGATACTCGTGTTCGTCAACTCCGATCAAAAGTCATCCTAATGGTCAAAGTTCCGGCGGCGTAATCATTCGATCGAAGAGTGCACTTTGGGAACTGAAAGCAGAGATAAGTACTACCATACCCATACTTCGTCAAGAATGAGGTATAGCTTTTATTCCCAAATCTCGAGGACTAATTTTCTTAAGGGGGAGAATAATAATTCAAATTTGGCCATTCAAACTATTTCCATAATTGTTTAATATTTATTTTGAATTGTTAAAATATTAATTAAAAGTTGACTGAGGGTTAAATGGAAAAGGGGGGCAAAATTACCAAAAAAAAAAAAAAAAAAGGAGGACCCTTCTCTTTCCCGACACTCACGGCGCCGTCGTCCGCCACAGCCGACGTCACCTCCCGCCACCGATCCGGCCATCCGACACGGAAAGGCGCCTCCCATTACCGCCACCCTTGCCTTGCTCCGGATCTCGCATATGAAGCTGTGATTCGCCGGAATCACGCCCTCTTCCTCTTCTTCTCCGTGGCGCGCGCCAGTCAGGCCACCGCAGGCCAGTCGCGCCACCACCCCTTGCGACGTGTGAGCTTCCTCGACCGCAGCGCGACCGCCCGTTTCTTCCTCCTGCCGCGGTGGCGTCTCCTCGCGCCTTAGGTGGGTGCCTCGCCTAGACGACCCTTTTGGGCGTGTTTACGGCAGGCTCTAAAGGCCATTTCGAGCTCAGGGCCCCAAAAAACCTTAGGGAGGTATGATTCGCCATTTCAAGCTTTAATCGTAGTGATTTTAGAGAGTAAACAGAAGAAAATTCTGTTTTTATGCGTTTTGAGTTGTTTTAAGATCTAAAATTATGCAAAATTGTTTTGGACTCCCCTAATCCCGATCTACGGCTTAGGTACCCTGGGATTTAATTTAGACGAGTTGAATTTTTTAGGCCACGTCGGCGGACCTCGGGAAGCGTGCCGGGACAGGCGTTCGTCCCGGCTCCGTGGTTTCGGCCGGTGTGATCAGTTTCGCATTAGTGTCGATGGGAATCTATACCCTAAAGCGTGTAGGACTCTAATAGTGTAATTTACGATGTCGATTTTAATTGGCACAATGATGTATGTTGAATAATCCCACGGCATTTGGACCCTCACGTTGAATTAGTTACTTGTATTGTATAATCCAAAGTAGTTAATAAGATTGATTGTGTATATTGCGAATACAAATTGTTGATTTGATGGATTGGGACGAGTCGGGCAATAAAATTGTAATTGTGTGGCCCGGTACCGATGTTTTGTTCTTACGTGTATATTTGGAATCTTTATTTAGCGGGTTACGGACTTGTTTCTGAGGGGAGTTAAGTCGATTTTTAGGAGGTTACGCGAGATTTTCCGATTAGAATTTAAGCGTGCTTTTATATCGGTCTGCTTTGTGAATTGTCTAGTCAAAGTCTAGAGTTAAGCAAACCTCGATCTCGATATTGATTATGTCTTTTCTATTACAGATTGTCCAGCGGCTATTTTGCGGCGGCTGAGGTGTAGGCGCTCTAAGACCGTTAACCGATTGAGTTGATATCATATAGTTTATGACACATCATCTGCATGCATTGCATAGCATTTATGGTATTAGGCTACATCCCATCATCACGACATGATTGTTACTTTTGGAATTGTATTTACTATGGTAACTAAATTATTTAGTTGTTATGAAATATATCTGCATATGAGACTGTTATGATGATGGGTGTGAATGTGCATTGTTGGGAGTGATGTTGCTGTGCATTGTATTTGAAATAATTGTAATGGGAACTACAGTAGGACATACCACCTAGTGGGTTACATAAGGACCGGTATTGATCAGATTATGTTATAGGATTATGATGGTTATGGACATGAGTTCCCTGGTTGAGCGCTTCTCTCGGGATCTGGGAGAGTAAGGTCCACTGGTTGAGCGTTACTCTCGGGCGCCGGCTATGGATTATGATATGTTGATTCTTTGGAGGTAGGACCACAGTTGAGCATTCTCTCGGGCGCCGGCTATAGGTTATTGGTTAAGTGTCGGCGGAGTTAAGGACCACAGTCGAGCATTCTCTCGACGCCAGTCTCGCCAGTTTGGAAGAGAAGCGAAGTAGAGCTTATAGTGATAGAATCTGAGGGTCCTACTAATGTCTCGATTGATGTGATATTTGTGTTATGACATGAACTATGCGTGTAAGTAAATACATGATCATGTGAATTTCCTTATTAATATACTTTTCGTTACCATGTCTATATTATGAATTTCCATAAGTATGTATAACATTTTGGTTGTGGATGCGGTATAGTATATGATAATTAACTCACTCTCAATTGGCAGTCTAATTTATTCGAGTTCTATCAGTCCTCCTTCTCGGATCATGATAAACCGCGAATTCTCTTCCTTCCACGGCGGTTACATGTACTATTATGATATTATTAATCTTTGTCTATTTAATCTGGTGTCGCTGCGGTACTTTTGGAATATTAGTATGTTTTGTAATTCGGACAAGTGCAATTTCATTTTGGAGTGCGATGACGGTGTATGTGGGATCAAAACTTTATTTCTCCTAATGATGTTTGGCATCTAAGCATATTATATTTATGTATGTGGATATATAATCGGGTGATCATATGATAGTCGGCATGAATATTTCAATAAGGCTTGCTCACTACGGGTTTGGTGTATATGCCTTCCCATTCCACAGATGCGATCCACGGCCCAGTTGGAGTAGTGACAGATATGATCAATGTCCACTTACAATGACTGGGTTAATCTCAAAGAAAG
Source organism: Tetrastigma voinierianum (assembly GCA_016808115.1). Taxonomy (NCBI): domain Eukaryota; kingdom Viridiplantae; phylum Streptophyta; class Magnoliopsida; order Vitales; family Vitaceae; genus Tetrastigma; species Tetrastigma voinierianum. The sequence goes on from JAEQBH010007175.1 coordinate 58,996, forward strand.
TGCTCGAGGAAAGATACTAAGGTTGATTGCTTCGTTGATGCATTTGATTTATATTTATGAAGTACTAATTAAGCAAATATATACTTATGCTTGTCCAAGGAATGCGGTATGATTTCTCACACCAAGTCCCTATTCTCCTTTCGGTCCATCTAGGTCATTAAATGAGATATTTTCTAAGACAATTCTTTTCTAGAGAGTCCTATTGGTCACCTCTAGGTCCATACAATAGGACTACCCAGACTACGCTCGGATCAATCACCTCTTGGTCCATACAATCCTCACATAATGCTAAGATGGTGCTACTCTTAATGAAATCCATCCAGTCTAGGCATTTCTAATTCCCTAGACTTCTTTGATTAGGTTAATTAGTATTTCAATTAATTAATTTATATCTTAAGAGACCCAGGACCAGATTTTAGGGCATAATCCAAGTGTCACCAAGGATGCCCTAGTATGGGGATCGAAGACCCAACTTTCAATATGGATTAATTAGTTAAAACCATAATAATCCTAAGAACTACACCAACTAATACCCACACAAGCATGAATTCACAAAACCATTCTAAAAGATATATAAATCAAACATCAATTTAAGCAATCAACCCTAGAGGAAAGTTTAGCTGCTCATTACAACCCACAAATCTATCAAAATCGTGTCTATTACCTTCATAATAATGAAAGAGATGAGAAGAGAGTGAGAGTTAGAATCTAAGCGAATATGAGATGATAAGTATACAAGCTCAGCTCCAAGGTTGAATGAGGTCCTCTAGTTGATGGGTTCTTCAATATTACACCAAATACAAAGTAAACTGAACAAAAACTCAAATCCTAAAAATGGTGATTCAAAAAGAAGAGAGGAGAAACCCTAAGGAGAGTGTTCTCTCTCCAAAACCGAACCCTCATAAAGTCTCAAATACATATATTTATAAGGTTTGGAAAATGGGCTAAAAATGGGCTAGAAATGGGCTAAAAATGGGAGGTTTTCTATTCTAGCTCGATGCTCTTCGCCTTGGCGAAGGGCAGGTGTCTTCAATCTGGATAATTTTCGCCAAGGCGAACTCGAGGGTGACTTTTGATCAATACCTCCTTCGCCTCGGTGAAGGATTCTTTGCCTTGGCAAACCTCTTCGACTTAGCGAAGGGTATCTTCGCCGAGGCAAACCCAAGGCTTCTTCTTTTGCTTGCTTGGAGAGAAGCCTTCTCTTCGCCTTGGCGAACCTCATTTCCAAGGCAAAGCGTATTTGAACAGCAGGTTCTTCCTTGTTAGTTTTTTGTCATTTCCTTACTTGATTTTCCTTTTGATCCTGCAAAACATAAGCAAATGGGGTATTAGTGTAATCTTTATGAATATAAGTGTGAATCTAGCATTTAGGTTACATAAACACCTGGAAAGCACGCTATAAATGCTAGTATGATTCTGCACTATCAGATAAGCCCAGATAGGTAGTGTGTTGATGCGTGGATGGATTGGAGCTTTAGCGAACTACATTTTGCTAATAACTCATGGGAGGGAGATTGAAAGGAAATAGAAACATGCCAATAAGTAGACTTGTTATAGCTTTTCTTCACATTATTGCATATCATGTGAAGAATAGGGTCCTCAAACGACAAACACCTAGGTCTAGTGAGATTGTTAGTAGACAATTTCATTCAGCTTTGAACTCGATTTTGAGGTTGCATGACATGTTGCTTGGGAAATTAGAACCAATCTTAGAAAATGCCATATATGAGAGGTGGAAATGGTTTAACGTACAAGTAGGAAAATTTCATCTAAATTATTTTTATTTCAACACATGCAATACATTAATTTAATTTTCTAATAATTCTTTGGATTTAGGGTTATTTAGGTGCATTAGATAGGACTTATAGTAAGGTTCGTGTCTGATAGTTGACCGACTTAGGTCTTGGAGCAAAAATGTGAAATTGCAACCAACGTCTTGGGTGTGCACGGACATGCAATTTATCTATGTTCTACTGGGTTGGGAAGAATTTGTTATAGATGATAGAGTTTTAAGGGATGTTATTAGTAGAAAGAATGGCTTAAAGATTCCTCAAAGTAATCAAACATAATTATCTTAACATAATAGTGATATGTTAGTAATTACTCCCTCCGTTTGAAAATAACTGTCGTTTAAGGTTTTTGCACACATATTAAAAAAATTATTAAAACACACTCTCTCTCCACAAAAAAGACTAAATTATCCTTTTTTTTCTCATTAACTTTTTATTTTCTCCCAAAAATTATCTTTTTTTTTCTCATTTACCCTTTATCTTCTTCCAAAAAAACAATCTAGCGCTCTTCATTCTTTTTTTAAAGTGATTTTTTTTGTGCCAAAAATTTCAATTTAAAATTATAGATAATTTTATTTCCCACCAAAAATTGTGTATAAACTAATGGTTTAGAATCAAATCTATGAAGTCTTTACCTCCATTTTTTTATTGGAATTTTTTTTTTTTGCTTAAAATAAATTTATAAAGCATATATGATCAGAATGTTACAATTATTAGTAATCCATATTGGGAAGGTGTAAAAAATGTTTCGTACTTGTTGAAATAACTTAGAAAATTGAAAAATCAATTAACGAGGTAATTTAGTAGAATAAGGGTAAAATTGGAAAAAAAGTAATAAATTCTTTCTTGATTTTTTAAAACGACAGATAAATAAAAACAAAACAAACTCTCTAAAGCATCAGTTATTTTCAAACGGAGGGAGTAACAAATATTTGGTTTATATATAGATTAGTGATTACTCAATTGTAATATATGTAGGCAATTATTATTTGTGTGATACTGGATACATAAATGGGGAAGGATTTTTGGCACAATATAGAGGTCAAAGATACAATTTGAATGAATGGAGGCAAGGTTACCAACCTATAGCCCGGCAAGCCCCTATCAGCTTGATAGAAGAAGGGGCACGGAGTTAGGAGGCTGGGACTCCTTAACACCTTTTGAACATTGGTGGGGCCCTAGTTCATATATAATTTCATAATGAAATACAACTTGTAATACAACCATCGTAGTGGTGTTTAAAATGTCTTGTATATACATGCTTGAGTCCCATTTACTTGTACTTACATAAACTCCACTATTACAAAAACTTTACATTTACATTCCAAAACGAAAATCAAAACCTACATCGGATAGACTCACATTAGCGTGTTGTACTGTTGTATGCGAATGCACTCAAATGTCCTCTTGATTACCTACAGGATGAAACACTCGTGCTAAACATAAGCTTAGTGGGAAGCAGAGATATGAATATACTTGAGATATGATCACTTGAAGTAGTCAATTCTGGGACCATATAACATAATGCATATGTCAGGAGTTTCGTATAACCTAATTCTTATCACGAGGTTTTCATATAACATGAATTCTTATAACATGGTTTTCATATACTTAACACCCAAAAATACACCTAGTCGTTTTTTTTTAATTGAATTATATTATAAGTGCATTTTGAAATTTTCACTTAATTTATTGTTTACTAGATTGAGAGAATTTCGAGCCAGAATTTGTCTGAGATATATAGAGCCCAAAATGGAAATTTGTAAAATGGGGACCTAAGGGTCAATTGTAAATAAGTTTATATGTCTAAGTGTAAATATGGGGATTGGAGTGCAAATAGAAATAAGTATGGGCTATATAGCCATTTGAGAACTTAACCCCGAATGGGTTTTTAGCGAACATGGCTAGAATAAGTGACTTAAGACCCGCATTTGGTCTTGGAATGTAAGCCTTCAAAAGCTAGGGGGTCCGTTATTCTGTCATTTGAGAAAAATCTATACGTCTACGTATCAAAGACGCATCCCAGTAAAAATGATCATTTGGGCTTTGCATCAACACTCATCAAATATACCCAACTATATTCAATAGTTCAACTCACAAAATCCTATCTGACCAAATATTTTACATGGTTAGGAGTTATAACATTTCTCTTAATATAAATACATATTAAAATCTATAATTCTAATACATATTATCCAAAAACATCAAAGCCACAACCCGGCTTTCTTCAAAATCGGTCTCTAAGAAGGCGAGTCTTCTCGAACACCACATGCACGAAATAATATATTCCCTCAGCGGGGTGAGTACTCGCTGATAATTGGAATCACCTAAATGGGTTACTCTCTCCACCTAAGTGCATATGCATTACTTTCCAATTTAAACACACACTCAAGTAAATACGTGATCCTACTTGAATGTCTAAATGCCGTTTCCATGTCTCGAGTCTCAGAGCCCTCACACTTTACTTTAAGCTATGTATGAGAAAAATATCATTTTCAAAACAAAACTGTTGTTCTTGAAAATAAACTACCGAAGTGCTCGGTAAAAATATGGGACTACCCTCCGAGGCGAATTGGTTGGTGAGCTTTCCGAAACAGTCATGGTCCTCATCCGAAATGATCTGTTGGCCCATCTCCCAACCCAATTCTCGGAAAAGTATCACATGAAATTCCTTTCATAGCCATTTTGTTTTCGAAAAATTCATGTCATACTACTAACACCTAATCTCCCTAGGTTACCCAGTGCATATGAAAATGCATTATGCCATTTCCAAAACCATTTATACAATATATCAACCAAATATATGTTGATGACATGTTATTAATTATGCAACATTCTCAAATTTGTAATTCACACCACATGTAATTCAACAATATGGATCAAACAACACCCAAATTAGCTCACTTGAGCAATTCACAATTTCAACTCCAATGGCCTATACTCACAATTATATTCCATATAATTGAGTAAATCACAATTTTATCTCGATGGCCTATACACACAATTATATTCCATATAATTGAGCAAATCCTACAATTTTATCTCCAATAGCTATATACACAAAAACACAATTTATTATATAAATTATGATACAAATACCCAAATCAGTCCCTAAGCGTGCGGATGACAAAAGTGTCCCAAAAAATTTCCGCACTTCGGTTCCAGAGATTTGGAACCGATCAAATGACTTCCTCCACGGCCTCAAACCAATACAAGCATTTACAAAACATAAACAAGGGGTAAAACAAGTAGGATAAAGCCTACCTCGCGGGTTGTCAAAGCTCAGCACTACAGTGTCACGCTTAGCTCTCATCAGCGTAGATCAATTTTGCCTTCAGCCTCGGCGAAATCCGACGGTCAGATTTTCGTAAATCTGAGAAGAAAAGAAGAGAGAAAAATTAAAATGTTTTTCTCTCATGAGCTCTCTACTCTCACGTCGTCTCTTCCCCTTCCTTTTGATGATTTTTTTTCCTTTTTATTATTATTATAATATTATTATATTATTATTATTATTATTTGGATAAACGATTTCTATTATCCCATTCGGATCCATTTCTACCCGAAAAATTTTATTTTTGATTCAATTCTTATAAATGAAGCTTTACTTCATGAATTTTCGACTGAGATTTTCGCCAAAAATCTCGTCCTTGAGATCATCGCGATTTATAAAAATTCATAAAATATTACTTAGTATCTCGAGAATTGTGAAACTTTTAAGGTCACTAGATTTTGTGAGACGAATTTAACAGCGCAGTCCGTTTCGTCATCCGAGATCTAAAAAATTTTCGGTTTCATTGAAATTACCATTTTCGAAAAATTAGAATTTTTCTCTGGTTTACATTCCCCATACTTGATTTCGTCCCGAAATTCACGCACATCTGTATCACTCACATGCATATGCTACCTTCTACAACTCAAGACCGTGTTGGATATGATAACCCGCCTCGGGTCCACGGTCAGCGACAACTTAGATGGGTTGTCAACTCATCATGTCGAGAATGACATCAAAACCCGATATGTCTACCATATCTTACCAACTCTCACCCTAGATCCTAGAGGAGAATTTTCCCATACAATGGCTTTTCCCAAAGGTATTAATCTCTAAGCCCAAACTCGAAGAAGGCTGATCCTCCTTTCTCTTTCCATCGGCACTCGCATCTCAAATGCCTTGTGCGTCATCCATCTCTCTCTATGGCGGGTGTCACGACCATGGGAGTCCATATCTGAGGCGAAGGCCCACAATCTTGCCTCGAATGGACAACTTCAGTCCAGTCTCAAATCTCCTGACCTTGGCCATATTTGTGGCCACATAGTCATCACCAAAACGTGCCTTCATTGAATGCGAAGTGTACTCAATCGCTGTCATCGTTACGCCTCGATTCTAGGAACTCTTGAGCTACATGTCTAGCGATGGCGGAAAATACTTGCTCATAAAGAGCCCATGGAACTACGCAAGTCATTGCCTCTAAATCCTAGAGTTTTAACTTGATCCCCCACTTAGGCCTCACCCTCTACATTTGGAACCGGCTTGCACGATCTTAATTTGCATCGGGTAATATCCATAGCCTCCAATACATTCTTAATCTGCCAAAACCAATGGTCTACCACCATCGGATCCCCTCCTCCTGTAAACATCAGAGGATGATGTGACTTAAATATCTGAAGGTTACTCGGACCTCCACGACTACCAATTTGCCTGACCTATCTGATGGTAGCAAGCGCAGCCTACGGCAGCCTGGGTAAAGGCTGTTGGTCAAATACTAGTGGTGCTTGGCTAACACCTTGTGGACAACCTCTACGTCCTCGGCCTTGACTTGCCATCTACACATGTCGATGCTTGTAAACTTCATTTAATCCCATCTCGGTCTAACTAAAAATGCATGCGATTACTAATAGACTTAACAACCATGAACTGACCCGTTCATCGCCTAAGTGGTGCTACTTGCCAACCACTCACATTATTTATTTTAAGCAAAATTCAATACTTTCGAGGTTCATTTCATTTTTAAGAACCCCTAGGTTAGTTCCTAACCTTGGCATTCCTTCTTCCTATATATACAATATGTCATGCATATAATTTTCCAGCGCAATAATCAACATGATCACCTGATCACAAACGCCAGGACACATATCGAACACAACCACGAAACACCATGCATCACGATGGTCATCCAGATCCACTTGAACTCCTAGGTATTCGAGTGGCACTAAACTACGATACCAAGCTATGACGCTAGTATCAATTTCACCACAATAGCAATCAGCTAAGCCCATGTCCCTCAGAATACTAGGTAGTCGTATACCTATGCTCACGATACCATCTTTGTGAAGTTGGTATCGATTTCAATTAATCCTAACTAAGAGCACCACTCTATTGCATATCTAGGCCCATGCCCAGCATGCCTCTGTGTCGTATACCTTGGCTGCGATACCAGGCTGTGGCTGGTATCGGGACTACACTATAACTACACCCACCAAGCTCCGAGGTAATGTCGTTTAACTTAGCTGCGATACCAAGGTACATGAGTTGGTATCGGGACTAAACTTATAACTACACCCACCCAGAGCTCCCAGTGTCGTTTACCTTAGCTGCGATACCAAATTGTGAAGCCCCCAAAGGCAGGGTCCGTTGACTGCGAATCAACTGAAAATCTATCGTCTGTTATAGCAAGCGCATACTGGTAAAAATGGCCGCAGATTTGCATCAATACTCATCAAATATACCCAACTATATTCCAATAGTTCAACTCGCAAAATCTATATCCCAACCAAATGTATTACATGGTTCAAAAGTTATAACATTTCTCTTAATACAAATACATATTAAAATTTACAATTCTAATACATGTTATCAAAAAACATCAAAGCCACAGCAGAAACTTTCTTCAAAAATCGGTCTCCTACTTGAGTCGTCTTCTCGAACACCCTTGTACACAAAAATAATATATTCCCTCGGCCCAGGGTGAGCTATCGCCCGGTAGTGGAATCACCCTAAATGGGTTACTCTCCACCTAAGTGCATATGCAATGCTCCAATTTAAACACACACTCAAGTAAATACGTGATCCTACTTGAATGTCTAAATGCCCGTTCCCATGTCTTGAGTCCTCACCGACTCCCTCACACTTGCCTAAGCTATGTATGAGAAAAATATCATTTTCAAAACAAAACTTGTTGTTCTTGAAAATAAACTACCGAAGTGTCTGTAAAAATATGGGACTACCCTCCGAGGCGAATTGGTTGGTGAGCTTTCCGAAACAGTCATGGTCCTCATTCGAAATAATCTGTTGGCCCATCTCCCAACCCAATTCTACGGAAAATCATCCTGTGAAATTCCTTTCGCAACCATTTTCGTTTTTCAGAAAATTCATGTCATGCACTAACTTCTAATCTCTAGATTTACCCGGTGCATATGAAAATGCATTATGCCATTTCCAAAACCATTTATACAATATATCAACCAATATATTAATTATGCAACATTATCAAATTTGCAATTCACACCACATGTAATTTAACAATATGGATCAAACAACACTCAAATTAGCTCACTTGAGCAATTCACAATTTCAACTCCAATGGCCTATACTCACAATTATATTCCATATAATTGAGTAAATCACAATTTTATCTCCAATGGCCTATACACACAATTATATTCCATATAATTGACAAAAACACAATTTATCTCCAATGGCCTATACACCCAAAACACAATTTATTATATAAATTATGATACAAATACCCAAATCAATTACTAAGCTGATACGGACTGACCAAAAGTATCCCTGAATTTTTCACACTTCGATTCAATTTGGAACCGATCAAGCGACGCTCCACGGCCTCAAACTAACACAAGCATTTACAAACACTTAAACAAGGGGTAAGCAGTAGGATAAAACTACTGCACTCACGGGTTTGTCAAAACTCAACACTAGGTGTCACGCGTAGCTCTATCATAGTAGATCAAATTTGCCTTGACCCAGTAATCAAATGATCCAGATTTTACGTGAATCACGAAGAAGAAAAAGAGAGAAAAAAATTAAAAAAATATATTCTCTCTCACGAGCTCTCCCTCCCACGTCCGTCTCTTCCCCTTCCTTTTGATGATTTTTATCTTTTTTTATTATTATATTAATATTATTATTATTATTATTATTATTATTATTATTATTATTATTTGGATAAACGATTTCTATTGTCCCATTCGGGTCAATTTCTACCCCGAAAAATTTTATTTCTTTTCAGTTCAATTCTTTTAAATGAACTTTAACTCACGCCATTTCGACTTTGAATTTTTATAAAATCTCGTCCACACGAAGTCAGCGGCGATTTATCTGAAATTCATAAAATATTCTTACTATCTCAAAATTTGATGAAACTTTTCTGGGTCACTAGATTTCGCGAGACGAATTTAACGGCGCAATCCGTGTCGTCATCCGAGATCTAGAGAATTTCCGGTTTTCAACTGAAATTACCGTTTTACCCTTTTTCAGTAAAATTGAATTTTTCTCGGGTTTTACAAGAAAGGCACATTGTGCCAAAAACGTTTTTGAGAGCAAGTGTGGTTTTGCAAGAAGAGATGAAGAAGGAGAAGAGAATTTCAGGTATGGATTGTATGGATTGTATAAATTGTATGGATAAGTATGGATAAGTATGGATTACTATGGGTTTGTATGGATTTGTGAACTTTTGTATGGATTCTTAGATTCTTGGTCTAGTTCTTTGTCTAGGGTTTTGCTATGAGAAGTTCTAACCCACCATTACATGTGTTTGTGGAAGTTGTTGGGTTGGAACTTGTAGGAATATGTATAGATAAGCTTGGAAATGAGGATTTCTATGGATTTGTGGGGATTCATGTAGGTCATTTGCTTGGGTGTATGAAATTCCTCCTTGAGCTAGGGTTTGAGGTGTTTAAGAGTATGAATACTTGTTGGGTGTTAGGAATCCTCTTAGCTTCCCCTCTTGTGTTTATGTTTGGGTTATGAACCATTTGGGAGTTGTTTTCGGTGATGCTTTTGGATTATTTTGGGGTTTTTGGTTGGATTTTTGGAAAAATGGACGAAATCGGCAAATCTGGGCAATTTCGGGGTTCTACGCTGAGGTGTAGGGATCCCATGTAGCAGCGTAAGTCCATGCCAAGGTGTGGCATGTCCATGCCACGTTGGGGCCGTGAGGGAGGCTTAGACAAGCCTCGGTTATGCCAAGGCGTAGCAAAGTTACGCCCGGCATGTGAAGGCTTTCTGCCGCGGCATAAGCGATTACGCCGTGGCGTAGTACTTTGATTCACGAACATGTTTTTGTCATGTTTTGCTATTCCGTTATTCCGAGGACTTGTCTATTAGACTAATGAGGACCCTATAAGTGTATGAAAGGGTCCATTCATGTTTATAAGGTAAAGGAAAAATTAGGCCCAGGTACCTCATTTGCCTGGCGAGTTTGATGTTAGCAAACTTAAGGCCTGTGATAAGATAATAAGTCCACGAACACATAAAATTGTAGAATTGCCTAGGGCCGAATGTTGAATGACACGGCACCTTTGTTGCGTGGGCGGGGCGCGTATAATCTGCGGTACTCGATTAGTGTGAAGCGGCACTCTACGGCCGTGCTTGGCACATTTAGACTTTGTTACTCTACGATTAGTGCGTGACACTCTTTGTCGATGCCGGCACTCTGCTTTGTGCTCACGACACCTTAGTGCATATCGTACCTTCACGTACTTATTGTGTTTGTGTCCTACTCATTTCTTATTCTTGGGTCTAAGTAGTCAAATAGTTATATGATAGAATTACGAGATAACAAATAAGAGTAAGTAATGTACATCGTTATACTCGAATGTACCTCACGGTACCTGCATGTACAAGTATAAGCTTTGTAGTACCTACGGTACATCTAGTACAAGTATAAGTTTTCAACTCCTACGAAATTTGAACAAGTGTAAGTCTACTATAAGTACAGAATACATAAACATTATATGAATTCATGAAAAATTCTGATATCTGCTACTTTATATCCGTTACTGTTATATGTCTACTGTAAGTGAATATCCATGCATTTGTACATGTATAAGTCATAAGTTTCCCACTAAGCGTTAAGCTTAGCATTGGTTTTAATCCGTGTAGGTACAGAGGAGAACGCTTGTGATCTTCCGCATATGGTTGGGCCAACAAACTAGTAGGAGTCCATCACAATAGGTTTTGCGCTCTGATTATGTAAATGTAAATGTACAGTTTTTGTATATATATATATGTAAATGGGACTCAGGACTGTATGAATTGACACTTTAAACACCACTACGGTGGTAGTTTTATTTTGTATCTTTGTATATGATATTTTGATTCAGTTATAAGACTTGGCCCTGATAATAAGAAAAAGCAAGTAAAGAGTCTCAGTATAGTTTCGCGCCCCTTCATCCGCCTGAGCGGGGGGGGATGTGACATCATATCTCGTGAAATATAGAATAGAAATCTTGTGCACTTACCAAGTGCCGAAGTAGGTACAATCTGAACAAAGCGAGCGATTACTTATACTTTCTTATTGTTCATTATTCATATTCTTATCATATAAATATCTGCCTGTATAGATCAGTAGCAATGAATGAGAGGGACGTAGCACAATAGGTACCCGAAGGTACAATATATCTTGAATAGAACGTGCGCACGTAACAGGGTGTTGTAGTACAAATGTAAGTGTTGTCATGTGATCGGACATGCCTATTCATTCACTATCTCTGGTCTCAGAAAACTGACATACGATTATTTGTGTTTCAGGCTTATATTTTGATCTTGTGCATTATTAAAAATTTATATAATGCAAACAAATAATGGGCGAGAAACCATGTCTTCCCACGGTGGGTTTGCCGAGGCGGTGAGGTTCAGAGCAATTTTACATACAACTCGTATACCTGTATTGACCATTTCAGTCGGAATTAACGGAAAAACATAACAAAAATAGGGTTATAGGACCGGTACTCAGACCTTAAACAACTTTGAGTGCAGTGCTCAGCTTCGGTCACCCGAGTACTCAGCATCCTGCGGACCTTAATCCGCTTTGAATGCAGGTACTCAACTTCGATGCGTGCTTAACATCCTACGGACAGCAAACCACTTTAGTACGGTACTCAACTTTCAGTACTAGTACTCAACATCATCTGGACCTTAAACTACTTTGAGTATCCGGTACTCAACTTTCAATACCAGTACTTTCAGCGTCTCTGGACCTTCGCAGATTTGAAATGCAAATGCTCACTTTTAAGTGCAGTACTCAAGCACCCAGACCTCTCTGAGAATTGACGAGTTTGCCTCTTTTCATAAAATTTCAGCAAAACCCAAAACTAACCCTGGCTTGAACTAAAACCAAAAAAATTCACTTTTATACAGAGATAGGATTCTTCTAACCCAAACATAAGCAAATAGAAAGTTACGAGGGTTTCCTAACCCACAAATCCATACTTTCCATATACAAACCTAAACAAGTTTCCATATCTTGATTTCTTCTGCTGCCTCTTCTCTTTCCCTTCCTTCTCTCCTTGCTTGAACAAAAAAGAAGCTTGAATAAATGGAGAACAAATGCGACAAAGTTGGCTATTCTCCTCCACTGTATGTAACACCCTAAAAATAACGTAGCAGTTTTATAACATGTTTAGGATATAAAATAAGTTAAATTGTATTTTTCCGGAATTTATATTGTTAAAGAACAAAAAAAAAATGATAAAACCCGGAGATTATAAAAGAATTAAGGTTAAATGGGTAAAATGTCAAAATGAGGACCCGAAGATTCATAAATGAGAAGTGTATGTGCCAAAATGGAAGAAGGGTAATAAGTTGAATAGCAAATGAAAGAGAAAAGAATGATTAAAATGCAAAAATGAGAAATGAGGAAATAATAAACTAGCCAAACAAGGCCTAGTAAAGGTTTTCAGTTAAGACCAAAAATTGGTCTTTGAATAGCATTTCTCATTTGGGCATATCTTCACATTGATAACTAGGGCACGGTTGAGAGAGTGAGAGAGGAGACCAAGTTGACTTTGTGCTCTCCAAGAATTTAAGGCAGCAGAAAGAAGTGAAAGAAAGAGATTAAAGGTATGGAAACTAACCCTAACCCCCCTTTAATGTTGTGTTTGGGTTTGATAGAAAAGAAACCCAAATCAAAATAAAAGTGTTTAAATGGTTGTAGATTAGTTTTGGGGTTGTTTTGGGTTAAGTTTCAAAGTACTTTTAGGTTAGGATTGGTTTTGAGAAATTTTTGTATAAAGGAAATGTTGGGGTTTTAGAGGAGATGCTGTCAAAATTTTCCAAAACTCATGTTTTTGTTTTGGCCATAACTTGGTCATCACTCATCCAAATTGAGTGATTCAAATTTTTGAGTAAACTATACTTCTAGGAGAATAAATATCATTGAAATAAGTGTATTCAAATTTGGACCCCATTGGACCCAGAAATTCGTCAAAGTGAGGCTCTGTTTTCGGGCAAATTCTAGTTCAGTTTGGTACAATTTTGGTGTTTTGGAACAGTTTTGGTATTTAGGCCATAAGTTGAGTTTCACTCATCCAAATTAGTGATTGATTTACGGGTAAAGCTATCTTAGGAGAACAAATATCCTTTAAATAAGTGTATTAAAATTTGGACCCCATTGGACCCAAAAATTCGTCAAATTGAGGCTCTGTTTTCGAGCAAATTCTAGTTCAGTTTTGTACAGTTTAGTACAGTTTTAGTGTTTTGGAACTGTTTTTGTATTTAGGCCATTAGTTGAGTTTCACTCATCTAAATTGAGTGATTCAAATTTCTGGATAAACTAGACTTCTAGGAGAACAAATCTCATTTATATAAGTGTATTCAAATTTGGACCACATTGGACCCAGAATTTTGTCAAAGTGAGGCTTTGTTTTTAGGCAAATTAAGTTATGTTTTGAAAATGGAGTAGTCCCGGTTGTTTTAGTTTATATTTTGAGTTTCAGTGCCGAATTAGATGATTCAATTTATGAGAATAAAATAAATTTATAGGGGATAATGGACTTGAAGGAAGTTGGGTAAAATGTGGCTCATTTGTTCCTAGAAAATTTTACTTGAAGGAAGTTGGGTAGAAAACAATCCTAACTAGAAACCTAAATAAAACAACTAATATTGTTCTCTAATTGTGATGGATTAGGAGTTGGTGACGAGGAAGCTTGACCCAAGAACAGGATTCCGAGGATAGGAATCGAGGAGCAACAACCTTTTTGGGTTTGTTCTCCATACCTCTCTTCTTATTTCAAGTTTTGTGATTGTTGGTTGAAATGATTTTCAAGAAAATTGCATATAACTGATTTGTTTTTTTTTTAAAGCGATTTGGGAAAAATTGATCTCAAATGATTGCCATAAAAAAATTGTATGAGCATCAAAATGTATTATTTGGGTATAAATGTATATACAATATTGTAAATTAATATAACTAAGTTTTAATGTCCTTAATAGAATGTTACATCAGTCATGTCCGAGTTAAGGATAGATTGGTATCTAAATAAGGGTCAGGCTAAGTGCGTGAGCGAAATGAAATATAGTGGCATACCAATCCATAGCCCAGCGGAACAGTATCGGTAGTGTACACATAATGATTTTTAAATCTTGATCCAACTACCTAGTGGGACCGTCTTTGTGTATAAAATGTTTTTATACTAGCCTACCGATTGATGGAATGAGTGGGTAATTCTATTATCCTATGCACCAAAAGAAATAGTTAAATTCGTTTAAGGGCAAAAGTATAAGTAAATGTGTGAAATGTATGATTTGAGTTTCGAATGAAATATTGCATATGAAATTGTATACTTTGAAGTGATCAAATGATTTGAAAATGAAAGTATGTGAAATAAGCACATATATATAATGTATATTGTGGACTCTTGAAATTGTGCACAAACATTATTGTAGAAAAGCTACATAATATTGTGTTTAATTGAAATGAAGAAATTGCATAGAACCACTAAACATGAAAATGTTTAAGCGTTGTTTTTATCATCATATAGGTGCAAGTGACTAGGGACAAGCCAAGACGCGAGTTGAGTCATTGTCGAATCGTCATGAAGTATAAATCAAGCAGCCGTCTCATGCATACATTTCATCCCATGACATTATTTGATCATTTTTGTAATGAAACAAAAAATGTATAAGTTTTCATGGGAAGAACATATTTGATTTATTTGTGGAGATGAACTCTGATAATGTTTTGTAAATGATAATGTTAAAAGGGCATACATGCCATATTGAATGAAAGTGTTAATTGACAAAATTGTGGGCCCTCTGCTAAAATGATTCTGACATTTATTTCTCACAAATTGTTTGAAAATGTATATATGGTAAAAGCTGAATTAAAAGTCCCTCGATCGAGTTCGACCTCTGGCGGTTCTATAAAATGATTTTGAAGTGTTTTGTGACATGTATTGCATTTGCATATAAAGAATGACGTGACTCTGATGCGGATCTTGTCGGTCTTAATAGGTTAATCATGGATAGTTCAGGCCACCATAGAGTCAGAGGTGACTCAGGAAGTCGTCCAAATAGCCTCGTTAGTGTAAAACTCGGGAAAAATTCAATTTTTTCCGAAAAATGGTCAAATGGTAATTTCAATTAGAAATCGGAAATTTTCTAGATATTGGATGACTAAACGGACTTCACCATTGAGTTCGTCACGTGAAATCTGGTTAAGTTGAGATTACGAGATAGTCGAGGAAATTTCACGTTTTTCGAGGACATCGGGTGTCGGGTGACCGCGTGACATGGATCTGTGGATACCACATGGCACCTTAGGGAGAGGACCTGTGGCATAACATGGTGCACTTGTGTGAATGACTATCATTGGGCCAAATGTCAAGTGGAGGAATTAAAACAAGAAAATAAGAAAGAAAAGGAAAAAGAAATTAAAAGTCAAAAGGGAAAAAAGGTAAATTTTTGGCATAAGAATCAAGGAGCGTGAGGGAGTAGAAGAGAGAGGGAGAGAAAGGGGAAAAATGATTTTTTCGCTTTTCTCTAATATCTACGGAAATCGAGCCATCGGTTTTTGTCGGAGCGAGAAGAAAAGTTGATCCACGCATCCTGAGAGTTACGCATACGTTGCAAAAAATCATGGGTTTCGTCAAACTCCAGGGTATGGAATTTTCTACTTTAAATATTTTTAGCCTAAAAGCCTTCATGTAATGGCATAGGGACATCTTCGAGGGCCGTGATAGGCCATATGGTTGAATCCCAAGATTTTGGGGTGAATATTAAATTTTGGGACTATTATTGCAGTCCAGGTGGGTTAAAGTTTGAACAGAAAAGAAAAAAGAAGAAAAAAAAAGAGACACTTTGATCCGGGGTGAGATGTTTTCGGGTTTTGTGGTATGTTTGGTATCACAGTAATAATTTTGAGTGACGAGCGTGAAGAGACCAAGAGGTGCCACTGTTTTTATATGGAGTCCGAGATTTGGGCTGCTTTGTGTGTATTGTTGGAAAAATAAATGGCCATGTTTGTGTGTAAAAATCATGTTAATATGTGTTTGCGTGATGTATTAACATGGAAATTGTGATGAATGGAAATTATATGTAGGAAATATAATTATCCGGAATTTATAAATGTTGCATGTAGCATGACATTACATAAAATGGCATGATTGCATTTCATATGCACGGTCACATCGCGTTGAGTCGGGTGTGTGTGCATGGTATTGGTTATTCACCATTCTTGGTGAATGTGTAGTGAGATTGGAAATTGGGACAACGTCCAAAATTGAGACTCACAGGTGCATAAAATAATAATAATAAATTTTGTATGTTTGGGTGAAGCAAGATGGGGCAGATCCCCCCCAGGGTGAAAGACCCAAATTTTATTCTTGGTCAGACATATGTATCTAGCGATGAAAGTTTGCGAAAGTATCGGAAGGCGTGTGAAGCCTGCGGTGAGACCCCGGAAATTCGCTACCCAAATAAACACACATAATTGGATAAATTAAAATGAATATTGAAGGGTTGTCGATGGGTTGATCATTGGGTGAAACACGATGGCCCGGTTTTCACACTTTGCATTTGCATGTGTGAGGAGTCGATCAGACTCGGGTTATGGGCATGAAAAGTCTCATCGTAAGTGACATGAAATATTCCATATAGGATTGCATTTTCTAAATGGAATGTGATTTGATGTATGTATGCCATTGCATGTGCATTTAGGCAGGAAGTAGCCCTCGTAGAAGAATTTTTCTACTGAGCATTGCTCACCCCGTCGTAGGACCCCCTTTCAGGTACAGGGGGTGTACAGGGAGACGACACTCCAACGAGGCCGTGATTATGAAGAAGGTCGATGTGTGACCTTAATACCTTTGAGTACTTGTTTTGTAAAAAATATTTTGTATAAAATAATTGTAACTAAATTCTTTTGGGACTATTGTCTAAATAGTCTGGTATATAATTATGGTAAAAGGGCTGTGATCGGACTTTTACGGACTGTAATTAAGCATTTTATTTTCATATTTTAGATTTAAATGTAAATGAATGAGTCCCGATAAAGGGATGTATATTGGGGATATGGGCCGGATGGACAGCCTTGTGGGGTGATCTATACATTGAGACCCTTGATGAGAATATGATTATATTGTTATACAAGTTGTATGTTGGGTAGAGCTCCCCGAACAAAGGAGACTCTACCCGATTTTTGTGAAAATATGGATCCCGATAAATGGGATACAACAATGTGGTATCGGGTCACTCGAAATCCATAGGAATTCCGCGAATTTACGGGTTGTCAACGGGACCCCCGGATTTTCCGCATCACAGCTTGATATTAGACCTTAGGTAAACAATTACCTAGGGAGCTCGAAAATGAGTATCCATAAGTAATTCCTGAAATAAGCACAGCTTGGTAACAAAATTTAGGTATACGAATACCTTAGGTTAGATCATTGCATGGTGTGCATTATATGTTTTGTGTTCTAACATGCTCTGTGATTGTGTGTTACAAATTGCATGAATTATATACATGGTAGAATGTATATAGGAAAAGATGAACTCTAGTAGAAAACATAACCTTGGGGGTTTGAAGAACAAAAGGAACATGATAGTTCGGGATGTTGAGGTCTATTAGTAGTGGCACATATACCACTAGTTAGACAAGAAAAGAAATCTCATTTGCTATTTGACTTGTGTAGATGGCAAATCGAGGAAAGAGGGCGTAGAGTGGATCCGGGACAATAGTCGGCCACCACAGTGTTTGACCCCTGAGGACCTTTACAAAAGGCTCACAGTCTTTGCGTGCCATCATTGTGCGAGTAAGCGCGTGAACGCTACCATTGCGGACTAGTCTGTGAAAATTAGACCGGAGGGGCGAGTAACCTCTAGGGTTTCGGCGGGCACATCATCCTCAGACATACATGGGAGGAGGGGACCTCAAATGGTCGGGGCGGCTTTGGCCATTGAAGAGAGTAGAAGACACCTGAGCATCCCAGGAATGGGTGCTGAGTGCTAAAAGGAAGGAAGGTGTGTTTTCCTAGCCCGGGAGGGACGGGCTTACATTTCGTGCGGATCTCGGGGCAGGCCGAGGCAAGGCTTTGTACGTCCAGGGACGGATGACATGTTATTACTTTGCATTGCTTTAGACATATGAGGCGGGATTGCCCTTAGAGGCAAGGATCTTAGGGTTTTGGGATAGCGCAGTCCTAGTCATCAATGGGATAAGCGCAGACACAATTTGTTCCTTCTCACCCCAGTGTGGGCCAGAGGGACCAGTATCAATCTCAGGGAGCGGTACAAGCGCCTTTTGCTACACAGATAGGCCAAAGAGGCCTGATTATAGGTTGAGGTCAGGACGAGGATCCGCAGTAGGGAGCCCATGAGACTAGGGCGTGTCTACGCCACATCACCATGGCGGGACGGTGACCAGTCGATCTTCGGTATGTTTCTGCTATCTCACCTATGGGCAAAGATATTGTTTGATTCTGGTGCATCGCATTCTTTTGTTGTTGCATCTCGTGAGGATGTTTTGGGAAGCGAAGGTGGAACCTTGGATGAGCCATTACATGTGAGTTCTCCCCTAGGAGTTAGGGTGAGGATTGATTAGATATGTTAGAATTGTGAGTTAGAGATCTCAGGGATTACGCTCCACGGTGGACCTTCGGGCAATGGAGATGCTCCAGTTTGATCATCATTCTTGGCATGGATTGGTTGATAGCACACCGGGTCTCATTGATTGTGATAGTAGGAGGATTCACGCTACACGGGACGATATCAGGTGTGACTTTTAGGGAAGAAGCATGATGCTTTACCCCAAACCATGCAGGACTCCAGGTGGAGTGGACAGTTGATGGGTTGGCTGCGAGGCCTTACCACAGGATGAGAACGGGATCTTGGTGTACACAGTACATTATCAGTTACACCGCAGTGCGTCGCCCATTTCTATGACTCCTCATAGAATGACACCGGTTGAGTTGTAGGAACTCAAGGTCCAACTACAGGAATTGTTGGACAAGGGTTTTACTAAATCGAGCACTTCACCATGGGGCACTCCGGTTCTGTTTGCAAGAAGAAAGATAAGACCCTTTAACTGTGCTTAGATTATCGACAGTTGAACAGGGTTACGATCATGAATCGGTATCCCTTACCGAGGATTGATGATTTGTTTGATCATCTGAAAGAGGCGAGTCTACTCCAAGATAGACCTTCGCACCGGTTATCATTAGTTGAGAGTTAGGGAAGCAGATATCTCTAAGACAGCATTTAGGACGCGGTATGGGCATTTTAAGTTCACATTGATGCCCTTCGGGTTGATGAATGCGCCAGCGTCATTCATGGATCTCATGCCATAGGGTATTCCAGCCTATTTGGATCAGTTTTTTGTGGCCTTTGTTGACGACATCTTGATGTACTCTTAGTCTGAGGAGGAGCATGAGGATCATTTACGGATTGTTCTTCAGGCACTCAGGAACCATCAGTTGTATGCGAGTTCGATAAGTGCGGGTTTGAACTAGGTGAATTCTTGGGACACGTCGTGTCGGCTTCAAGTGTGTCAGTAGACCCTGATAAGGTTGAGGCTATTATGAGTTAGGAGAGGCCGAAGTCAGTTTTCGAGATACGCAGTTTCTTAGGGTTGGCAGGGTATTACAGGAGGTTCATTGAGGATTTCTCCTCACTAGCAGCACCTATGACTAGATTGACCCGGAAGGGAGTCGGTTTCAGTGTGGGGTGACTGTGTGAGAGGCATTCAGAGGTGAAAAGGAGGCTTACTCGTCCCTGTCCGGTAGTCAGGAGCAGGGGACAAAGGTGCACAGTGTGTTGTAATGCCTCCCAGGACGGACTTATGGATGTGTCTTGATCTGATCTAGGAGGGTGGCCAGCTTATGGTTTCGGATAGCTAAAGAATCATGAAGCGGGGTACCTATGATGCAGGTTGGTGGCCATTGTCTTTGCCTTAAAGATTTGGCGCCACTATTTGTATGGTGAGCAGTTCGAAGTGTTTTTAGACCACAAAAGTCTGAAGTATATTTTCACACAGAGGGACCTCAACATGAGGCAACGTAGATGGATGGAATATCTGGAGGATTATGATTTCACGTTGAATTACCATCCTGGTAAGGCAAAAGTAGTGGCTGATGCACTCAGTCGAAAGTCAAGGGGAGTACTGGCTAGTGTAGTTTCCTGAGAGTGGAAGATGCTTGAGGCGCCCAGGATAGTTTGAGGCGCGATGCGATTGATCATGCTCGAGGGGTATGTTAGGAGTTTAGTGGCTCGCATTCCTTCTTTGAGCGGGGGTGATTGAATTGAGGGCAAGATGTAGAGATATCATCCATCGGGGGGCCAGATGCAGTCGGTATGGTGTGAAGGTTAGAGTAGCATCCACGGAATGGCAGTCTTCGGTATAGGGACGGGTTGTAGTTCGTAGTTGGCCGTCTCGGGAGAGGGAGATCCTTCGGGAGTTCATTGCTCCCGTTTGTTATCCGGTGGCACGAAGATGTACGAGATGTAGTTCTTTGGTATTACTAGGTCGAATGAAACGACACATTGGATTTTGTTCGATGATGTCTCTCACGAGTCAAGAAATTTGAGCATCAAAAGTAACATAGCTACCGCCTGACCATTAAGAGGTAGTGGGTAAAAGTGGGAGCATATCATGATGGGGTGTGACCCGCGCCCTGGTTGCGGAGGCATGATACGGTATAGGTGATAGTGGGCGACTCACTAAGTTGTACATTTTGGCGGTCACGAGATGACCTTCCTGCTTGGAGGAGTGCCGATTGTATATTCGAAAGATTGTCTGGCTACATGGCGTACCAGTGTCCATAGTATCAGACATGGATCCCAGGTTTACGGCACACTTTTGAAAGAGTTTCCAAAAGGCCATGGGGACACGGTTGATGATGAGCACAACATTTCATCATAGAGCAGATGGTCCAGTCGGGAGAGGACCATCACCAGTTTTTAAAAGGGGACATTACTCGGTCATATCCTGAATCTCAAGGGTAGTTGGGATGAGCATTTACCCTTAGTGGAATTCGCCTACAACAACATTTATCAAGCGAGTGTTCAGATGGCAACCTATGAGGCCTTATATGGGAGGCCATGTCGATCACCAATCTGTTGGACAAAGGTGGGAGAGCGCTCCATCACTGGTCCAGATCTGATTCGAGACATCTTTAAGAAGGTGGATTTGATTCTGAAGCGTCTTCTCACGGATCAGAGCCGACAGAAGAGTTACGCCGACAGACGGCGTCGACCTCTAGAGTTCGAGGTGGGTGATCACGTTTTCTTGAAGGTGATGCCTAAGAGAGAAGTGATCAGATTCGAAAAACGAGGGAAGCTAGTGCCAAGGTATATCGGGCCCTTCGAGATACTCGAGAGGGTGGGCACAGTTGCATATCGGTTGGCGCTACCACCGAGTTTATCGGGTGTCCACGAGGTGTTCCATGTCTCCAAGCTCCGAAAGTATACACCAAGTCCAGCTCATGTAGTGGATTGAGGAGAGATTATTGTTGATATAGATGGGACCTTTAAGGAGGGACCAATGCATTATCTTGGATCGCGGGATCGGGGTTTTGCGGCCTTAAGACCGATGCGGCTAGTGAAGTGTTGTGGCAACAGGGGTGGAGAGGCAACTTGGGAACTCGAGACACGATGCGGAGTCATCCTATCGTTTCCCTGTTGAGGACGAAGGTCACGTTGTCCTAAAATATATATATTGGCACTAGAATAATTCTTGCATACTCATGTCTTTGTGTGTGCTGTACATGTGAATTTCGGAAGAAATTACATTAAAGGGGGAAGAATGTAAAACCCAGGAAAAATTCAATTTTTCGGAAAAATGGTAAAACGATAATTTTGGTTGGAAACCGGAAATTTTATAGATCTCGAATGACGAAACGAACTTCACCAATGAATTCATCTTGCGAAATCGAGTTACCCCGTCGAATTTCGTCGAATTCCGAGACAGTCAGAATTTCATGTTTTTCGAGGCATCGGGTGTCAGGTGACACATGGTGTGACACCCCAACTCGGCATAGGATGTCAAGTGAAGTCCTCTTTTTTTTCTTTTTTTTTTAACCTGCTTCCCTTGCATATTCATATAATGTTAAACAATTAACTTGTATTATATTCTTTAGCAGCGGATTAAAAAATATATATACAAGCTCCATATATGGAAGTGTTCGCATCCTACAAATATTTACATTGGTTTACAAAATTTCATATACAAAATAGACCTAAAAGGGTCTTCAGGGTGGGCACCTATTCTTTGTGTGGCCTTTAGTAGCGATGTGGATGGCACAGTCCTGCAGTCTCCTCTGCCGTACCTACGGATTGAACACCCGTGCTAAGCTATACGCTTAGTGGGAAATAATACACATGGATGACCTCACACTAAAGGTCACCACTTCTATCACAAATGCATATAACACATATAACGATTCTGATTCTTATCATTTCTCATATATATATACTTATTATAACCGAGTTCCATTTCTTATCATCATCCATATACTTTTCACTGACATCTTAACTCTTTACTTCTTGTTCTTATGCTTGTATACTATCATTATACTTGATGTTATGCTTCTCATATTCTCTTCATTTCATTTGCATACCTTTCATTTTCTTTTATGTTTCATGCATAAACCTTAAAGTGAATCTGGCTCGCGAGGGCCGTGTATTCAACTGTATGAAGCAGTGGTCCATGAGGGCAGAAGCGTATAATCCTTTGTGTAAACGGTGGTCCATGAGGAGCCGAAGAAACATTTGTGATATATTATACGATTATCATCAGCGTACAAAACGGTGACCATCCATGAGGGCCCGGAGCGTGGTGACCCTTCGGGGGCTCACGAAGTGATCAAGCCCGGGATCCTATGTCATCGACCCAAGCCGGGGCCTCGATATCGGAGACATCTGCCCCGGACTTATTTTCCCTAATAGGCATGCCCATCTATCCCTCTACGGGTTCCTAACCCCGGACAATCCAATATATATTTATGCCGATTATATATCTCATATTCCAGAATAATTATTGTCATTGGTAATCATATACTGATATATATATACAATCATTTATTCATAACTTTGCATTTTTCATGTCTCATTGTATGCATAAATAACTATGCTTACCCTGTATGCTTATGAGTTATTTATGAATTCATAATATAAATAACTATAGTTACCTACAGAGCCTACTGTTTTTCATGTTTTCCAGGACTAATATGAGTTCCAATCATATCATGCTATCTATTGATGAATTCTTGACTCAATGGGCTTTCCATAGAGTCAAGAACACTCGAATCGGAGTTCAGACGAAGAAGTTATGACCTTCCGAAGTTGGAGGTCATCTTGTGATCGATCTTGACAGCGACACGGCGACGAGCTGCACTGGTAGCGAGCTCAATTAACACATAGTCAGAAGCATCTAATATCTTCCCCTCAGGCATATGGATGGATTCTTGACTCAATATGGGCTTTCCATAGAGTCCAAGAAC
The DNA here is from genome assembly GCA_016808115.1 of Tetrastigma voinierianum. Classification (NCBI taxonomy): domain Eukaryota; kingdom Viridiplantae; phylum Streptophyta; class Magnoliopsida; order Vitales; family Vitaceae; genus Tetrastigma; species Tetrastigma voinierianum. Next base: position 82,737 of record JAEQBH010007175.1, read on the forward strand.
ACCAATCGGTAAGCAGAGATATGACCTTAGTTGGAGGTCATGCGCGGTCGATCTTGATATGACACAGGCGATGGTACTGAAGTGAGCAGGCTCAGTCTAACACCTCGATCTGACATCCTAATATCTTCCTCGGAACATATGGATGGATTCTTGACTCAATTGGCTTTCCATAGAGTGCAGAACACCCAAATCGGAGTTCAAGCGAAGAGATATGATCTTCAGTTGGAGGTCATCTTGTGATCGATCTTGACGAGCTGACCTGAACTGACGAGATGTACTGAAGTGATGAGCTCAGTCTAACACCTCGGTCTGACATCTAATATCTTCCTCAAACATATGGATGGATTCTTGACTCGTGAAACTTCATAGAGTCCGAGAACACCCAAATCGGAGTTGAAGCGAAGGAGATATGACGCTTTTCGAAGTTGGAGGGTAAATGCGCGGTCGGTCTTGACGGCGACTGGACTGACGGGCACGCGAAGTGACAGGCTCAGCTCACGAGGACAGGCTGAGCTCTTCGAGGACGAGCTAAGCACTACATGATGAGTTGAGCTGCGCATGAGTTGAGCTCTGCATGTGAGTTGGGCTCTTCGGGACGAGGTCTGCGACCTCATTTGACAGCACCATGGTGGCCCTTCACGTTTGGTGTTCGGAGTAAAGATATAGCAGTGCACGGGGTTTGAATTGAGAAATTCAAAGCCCTAACATCAAGTTCATGGATATTGGCTACAATTTCCCCCAGAAGGACTTCTTGCCGTCTCTTTATTTCGTAAGAGCCCAATTCTGGAATGCAGTTAGTTAGTAGGAGCCCAGGCGGCCCAGGCCAGGCTGATTTATTTGGGTGACCTCGTAAAGGACTATAACTTAGGTACGAAGTGCAGAATTGAAATTTGAATCTAACGTCAAGCTCATTGATTGGCTACAATTTATCAAGAGGACTTACTTCCAGTTCCTCATTTGACCTAAAAACTCGTTCTAAGGTCAGAATTTCTTGCATATGATCAAACATAGAAATTTTAAGGTTGACTTGTAAGCTGGAGCCATACTCAAAACACATATCTAGGAGTCAGCAGCTCTTCTCAAGCAATACTACAATGAGTTTAGGAGTTCTGAAACAAGCCGTACCGCAAAGATGGGGTTCCCTATGCATGTATCCATACCGAATTCATACGATACTCAAATTCATACACATGATCTTAACCTTCTTAGCTGCTTTTTTCTTCCTTTCTTCTTTCTTACCTCTTTTTTTGTTCTGTATTCTTTCTCCGCTCCAGAGGCAAAGTAAGGATATTTATTTTAATTAGCATCACTTTATTTCACTTTCTGGTCAAGGGAGACTTACTCATAATACTTCTAAGTAAGCATGCAACATGATTTTAAATCTTATTAAATGCTATAAAAGCATTTTCTTTTTTGAATTATCGACTCTTATAATATTTACCGTCGATTTATGTTATTTTTACAATAGCCTCTAATCTTGCTGTGTGGCAATTTAACTTATGCATGTTCTACTTTTGTTTTTATCTTCATTACATTCTGAAAAGTATCTTTTGCTTTGTTATACGAAAACATGTTATAAAGCGGTAGGGTATGATTTAGATGTTCTGACTCTCCACACTTAAAAGAATTTCGTCATAGAAATTCATACGGTCAGAAGGTTGAGAATGCGTGGCTCTCATAGTTGGCTCCCAGTAGCTTCTTCCTACCCAGTGGTGTTCTTAGGAGCCCAGCTTTCGCTAGGCGTCTCGCGATCGTCAAAATTACGACATCCAAAATGATTGGCTCCCAAAGTGATTTTTTGAGATTTGGCTAAATTTTAGCCTAAAGCATCTCAGCCCAGTGAGCATCCCAAGGATTATCATCCTAAATCTATTCCAATTTTACCCTTTCTCTTCCTTAATAATTACATTATGTACCTTCATTCATTTATATCATTCCATTCACTATAAAATTGATTTAAGAAGATAAATAAATATTTAATTAAAATTTAAAATAAATATAAAGATTCAATTAAAAATAAAAATGCCATAAATATTTAATTAATTCAATAAAAATAAATATAAATATTTTGAATTAATAATATTTTATGTTGTTCTTTTTTTGGGTTACAAATATTAATTACTTTTAAAAAAATTTGTACTTCTTATAAAAAATAATGAAAAATAATTTGTTGATTTCTCAAATCATACTCGGGTTATAAAAAAGCTGATAAATCTTTAATGATTTAAAATGTCACTGATTGACTTCTCACATCACATCGGGGTTTTAAAAAGCTACATCGGGTTTTTTTCATTTATTAATATTATATTATTTATAATATTATTTTTTGAAAATAATTAGAAGTTAATTAAAATATTTGTAGGCTAATAAAATAAATTAATTTATATCAAATAAAACATTTTATTTTAAATTTGTATTTTAAATTATTCACAAAAAATATGATTTATGGTTTTTTTCATTTATTGTTAATAATTTATTTATAATATTATTATTTTTAAATAATTAGAAGTTAATAAAAATATTTGTAGGCTAATAAAATAAATTAATTCATATAAAGAAAAAATGTTTTTTTTTAATTCGTATTTTAAAGTATTTACAAAAAAAAATGATTTAAAGTATTTTTATTTTTTTCTGTTGAATACCCAAAACCAAAGCAATTTTCATTAGCAAAATCCCGAATGTTGGGTGGGAGTGGGAGGGGATCGGCGCCGGGGAGATGTGTGGGGAGGAGATCGCGCCCGGGGAGAGAGGAGATCGCACGAGGGGAGAGGAGATCGCGGGGGGGAGAACGAGAGCAGCGGGGAGGGAGGAGCGAGATGAGAAGGGGATGGGGGAGAAAGAGAGCTCACTTTGGGTGCGCCGTGCGACCTTGAGGCAGCCCGGACTTTGGCCGGCGAGCAGCGACGGCGACGGATACTGAGTTCTTCCTTCTTCTTCTTCCCTCAAGAATCCCATTATGAAATATTTGGTTTTGTTTTCTATTTATAAAATATTTTTGTATCAGTTGGGAAATAATGAAAAATTTTACGATGTTTTTTGGTCATGAATATTTTTTTGCTTGAATCTCTGTTTTGGAATTTTTTTTGTACATACGGTTCGATTTTGGATCCGCAGTTTGCATCGAATGTTGGTTCCATACGGCTACAATGCGGTAGGAATGGGTTTCATAGATTTGGTACATTAGCAGTGATCGGCCATATTCAGCGCAGTTTGGCGATCAGCATGCATCCTCCATTTTTAGCTCGACTTTGGCTCATTGTTGGAGCTGAATTTTAATCAAAGCTTGACCAAAAATGGCTTTGGCTCCCGGTTGGTAGTGGCTGGGGATGCTCTAATGGTACTTGTTTGTTCACTTAAGCTGTTCACCTCTCAGACGAGAATGGTCTTTGGCTCCTCATCATATGACAGATCTTCTTGTACTTGTATTTCTTGTATTGGTAGTATGTGCGACTCATCAGAGCGGTATCTCCGAAGCATCGACACATGAAACACATCGTGTAATTTGGCCAATTCCGGAGGGAGTGCCAATCGATAAACCACGAGGGCGTCGTTCAAAATCTCATATGGCCACATGAACCTTAGACTACGGCTTGCCTCTCACGACCCGAGCAAATTTTTCTCCATGGTGATACCTTTAAAAAGACCTTGTCTCCTACGTTATATTCAATATCTCTCCTCTTTAGGTTGGCATACGACTTTTGTCGATCACTAGCCGCCTTTAATCTTTGCCGAATAACTTGTACTTTATATTACCCGTATCTTTCTTATGTGCGGACCTATCGGTTTATGCTCATTTAATTCTGTCTGACACCACGAGTTCTATTTAAGCCATACAAAGCTTCATATGGTACCATCACAAGTGCTTGATTGAAAGCTATTGTTATAGGCAAATTCTATCAATGGAATATACCTATCAAACTTCGAAAATTCCATGACCACAACCTCGAAGCATATCTTGAGCACAGATCAATCTCTCTATTTGTCCATCATTTGCGGATGGAATGCCATACTAAAATTCAACAGTGCCTAAAAATTTGGTTGTAATTCCGAACCTCGATGTAAATCTCGGATCTCTATCCGACACAATAGACAACGGCACACCATGCAATCGCACAATCTCATCCACATATAACTCAGCTAGTTGATCCATAGAATAGTCAATCATGACTGGTATAAAATGGGCCGACTTTGTGAGCCTATCAACAATCACCCAGACAGAGTCATGTTTTTGTTGTGTGAGGGGAAAACCTGACACAAAATCCATGGTAATGTTATCCCACTTCCATTGAGAAATTGGAAGGATTCTTTCTAAACACTGTTGGCACTTGGTGTATAGCTTTGACTAGCGCCTTTTTCGTCAAACACTTTGACACATATTCGATCAATCTCTTTCATTCCTTTCCACCCATAAAAGCTGTTTTAAGTCTGGTACATCTTATTGCCTCCGGGATGCATAATGCAAACTACCGTATTATGAGCCTGAATAGCAACTTTTTCTTTAGCTCTTTATCATCGCACACATAATCTATTCTAGATACAAACTTCCGGCTTCTTTCTCTAAAACTACGGTCTTGTCACCATTTCTAACCATCACGTAAATTACTACGTAACTCTTCATCATTTTTCAGCGCATCTATAATCATTTGCTTTAAAACGGGTTGCGCTTCTAGTTGAGCTAACATAGCTCCATCATCTCCTAGTCTCCAATCACTGTACTGTAGTGACATTGCTACCATTGTTTTTCGACTTAAAGCATCGGCTACTATATTAGCCTTTCCTGGGTGGTAATCTATGATGCAGTCATAATCCTTAAATAACTCTAACCACCTCCGCTGTCTCAAATTTAACTCTTTCTACGTTAGCAAGTACTTGAGACTCTTATGATCGATTAATAAACTCTACACTTTCCTCGTATAAGTAGTGTCGCCATATTTTTTAAAGCAAACACTACTATAGCCAACTCTAGGTCATGAGTGGGATAATTTTATTCATGTGGCTTCAAGCTTTGCTGGGCGCATAGCCACTACTTTCCCATCTTTGCACGTGCTGCGCATCTAAACCAATGCATGAAGCATCACTATACAAGGTATACTCTTTTCCCGGAGTAGGTTGCGTCAATATTGGTGCTTCAACCAGCATTCCTTTCAAATTTGTGAAACTATTCGACATTTAATGCATCCACTCAAACTTTATTCCTTTCCTGAGTAACTTGGTGACGGAGCTATGACCGAAAAGCCTCTCACAAATCTTCTATAATACTTGGCTAGACCCAAGAAACTTCTCACACCAGTTTACATTTTGAGGTGTTCCAATTCCACAAGTGCTTCAATCTTAGCGGGATCAGCTCTTATACCCTCGCGGACACAATGTGGCCTAGGAATGAGACTCTTTAATCGCATTTCTTTGAGCTTAGCATATAACTTCTTTTCTCTTAACGTCTCTAAGATTATTCTCGAGGTGTTGTTCATGTTCTGTGCATCCTTAGAATACACCGAGGATGTCATCAATAAAAACCTTGATCTGCAAAGGTCGGAAAACCCTACTCATCAAATCCATGAATCTTTGCCCGGTGCATTAGTCGACCCGAATGGCATGGCCAACTCATAATGACCGCCTCGGGTTCTAAATGCAGGTCTTGAAGCATCTCTCCTTCCTTTACCCTCAGCGATAATACCACACGATCGCGAGTCTATCTTGAAAAGACACTAGCTCCTTTCCAGGCGATCAAAGATCTTCAATTCTCGGCAATGGGTGCCAGTTTCCGCTGTCACCTTATTAATGCGCGATAATCGTGCACATCGTAGAGTGTCATCTTTCTTTTCACAAAATAAAGCAGTGCACACGAGGGGACACTGCTTGGGTCGGATAAATCCTTTATCTAAAAGTTCTTGCGATTGACTCTTTAACTCTTGTTTTCAGGTTTGGAGCCATCCTGTCTGATTGCCCTTGACATAAGGCCCATTCACTGATACAATTTATGCTTCATCCACTCTCTCCATGTGGAATGCACAGTAGCTCTTGAGGGAATACCATGCGGAAATTCCTTACTCTTTGGGATCTTTTCTACATCAACCGACCTCTCTTGGAGTCAAGTATCAAAGCAGAATGTCTCCATCGCTTTCCTCATAATTCTCCTAGCTTGCATAGTGGAGATGACATTAGACATTACACTTGATCCAATGCCTTGTACTATTACCTAAGTCTGGTCAGAGCATCTCAACACTACTATCTTTTGTCCACAATCAACGATAGCTCGGTGCTTAGACAACCAATCCATTCCTAGATCAAGTCAAACTCTCGGAATGGTAAGGTTATCAAATCAGCGAGAAACTCTTTTGTTTGTATAACAATGGGACCCGATTTAAGTATATGCTATTCACGCTAGTTGTGCCTATGGATTAGTTACATGCATGTCATATGATAATTTCTCCATTCTTTGGTACTTTGTCCAAAAATCATGCTCCATGCACACATATGAATGAGTAGATCCGGTCCAATCAATGCATGCATCTCTATATCATATAAAGAAAATATACCAGCTATAACCTCGGGAGCATTCGATCCCTCCACGACCCTTCATAGCATATGCTCGTCTTTAGTCTTTGTAGGCATAGGACGATCTTATTTCGAAGCCTGCCTCCTGCGTCCTCTATCTTGAGATGGGCCTCGGCCCTACCACGATCGCGAGAGTCGGTGGTGTCGTAAAATCTTCCTACTGCCACTTCTGTTGGCTTCTATTATCCCCTAATTCTAGGGGACCTTTATTAACTTTCAAATGCTCGAAGTTCCACCCAGGAAACACCTCCTGTCACTATCCTGCAAACTCCCAAATGTCTTTTATGGAAATGAGGGCATTCAGGAATTTCTCCCTGTCTAACTGAAGCACCCCTGCCTGTACTACGTGCTACATTGGACCTTTGCCTTCTACCTCTCGTAGTGGAACTATATTCTGATTGAGTTGGAGATTCTCTAGCTCTTTTTCTAGGGAGGAGACTGAAGCCTCAGAAAACATTCTTTTGAAATCCTTCTTTGCTACTCAGTTTCTGATCTCTCTACTTATTGCGGCTTGGACCCATTTGATAGAAATCCTTTGTTTGGAGAGAAAGTCTATAGGTGCAAATACCTCTTGATGGAATCATGCAGTCCATCCTCAAATTGCCTACACCGAAATGCCTCGGTGAGGACCAATTCCGGTGCATATTTACTAAGATGGCTAAGTCTTTTCATATTCAGCCACCACGATAAAACTCCTTTTGCTTCAAATTCGAGGCCCCATTTCCACTTGGAATCTCTATACATCTCAGTAACATACTTTGCCTTGAACTCTTGGACAAGAATTCCCGTAATAGAGAGTTTGGAATCCTTGGACTTTTAAGTACTAGTTTCCCTGTCCCGTGCGCCTCACCTGCAATAGTAAGATTGCACATGATATCTCACGATCGGAGGGCATCTAACCTCTTCTAATACCCTTTCTTTTCTAACCAGGGGTGGCTTTCTCGACTCTTCCATGCTCGACCCGCCGAATTCCTGCTCAGTGTCTTCTTCTTGTGTCTATTGGGCTTTAGGGCGGTCGATGTCTAAACCGAGCCATGTCCTGCGATATTCTCGACAAGGCTTCTATGGACTCATTAGGTACAATACTTTAGGAAGGTTCGAAGGCGATAACCATGTTCTTGGGGTGCCTCTCGCGGCTTCTTCGGGGCCAGATCCATCATACAAACAAGGACATCCATCGAGGCCCACACATTGCTACACGGCTTTTCTATATATATATTCTATTCGAGCCACTAAACCTAGGCTTTCGAAACGCCTAAACCTGAGCTTTGATACCACTAAAGCTGTGCGCCCTAACTCGGCATAGGATATCAGTGAAGTCACTCTTTTTTTTTTTTTTTTTTAACTTATAACCTTTACACTTGCATATTCATATAATGTTAAACATTTGCTTGTATTATATTACGTAGCGGATTACAAAATATAGCACTAAGCTCCATATATGGAAGTGTTCGCATCTACAATATTTGGTTTACAAAATTTCATATACAAAATAGACACAAAAGGTCTTAGGTGGGCACTATTCTTTATGTGGCCTTTATTACTGATGTGGATGGCCTGGTCCTCTGGTCTCCTCTTCTGTACCTACATGGATTGAACACCCGTGCTAAGCTTTACGCTTAGTGGGAATTAATACTCATGGATGACTTCTACTAAGGTCACCACACTTCTATACAAATGCATATAACACATATAACAGTTACAGATTCTTATCATTTCTCATATATATATATACTTATCATAACCAGTTCCATTTCTTATCATCATCCATATACTTTTCATGACATCTTGTATTTTACTTCTTGTTCCTGTAACTATATACTATCATCCATAAGCGATTACTATGCTTCTCATATTCTCTTCATTTCATTTGCACATACCTTTCATTTTCTTTTATGTTTCATGTCTGCATAAACCTTAGAAAGTGAATCTGAGGAAACCATGAGGGCCGTAGCCTTATTCAGCGTATGAAGCAGTGGTCCATGAGAGGGCCGAAGGCGCTATAATCAACGCGTAAACGGTGGTCCATGAGGGCCCGAAGTAGCGATAAATATACCTGAAGGTATCATCAACATGCGAGGCAGTGACCATCCATAGGAATAGTCTTTGTGGTGACCACCAGGCCCGTGATCAACGGATCTATGTCATGACTAACGAACCTCAAATATAGAACTTGTATCTTTGGACTTATTTTCCTTAATAGGCATGCCCATCTATCCCTCTACGGGTTCTAAGCGAGATAATCAATATATATTTTATGCTCAGTATATATCTCATATTCCCGAATAATTATTGTCATTCGGTAATCATATGTGATATATATATATATATATATATATATATATATACAATCATTTATTCATAACTTTGCATTTTTCATGTCTCATTGTGCAACAACTATGCTTACACATGCTTATGAGTTGTTATGAATTCATAATACCAAATAACTATAGTTACCCTCTGAGCCTACTGTTTTCATGCTGGGACTAATATGAGTTCCAATCATATCATGCTATCTATTGATGAATTCTTGACTCAATGGGCTTTCCATAGAGTCCAAGAACACTTTCGAATCGGAGTTCGGGCCCGAAGAGTTATGACCTTAGAAGTTGGAGGTCATGCGCGATCGATCTTGACAGTGACACGAGCCCGACAGGCTGCTTGAGTGACGAGCTCAGTCTAACACCTTGATCTGACATCCTAATATCTTCCTCAGACATATGGATGGATTCTTGACTCAATGGGCTTTCCATAGAGTCAAGAACACCGTCGGAGTTCAAGCGAATGAGATATGACCTTAGAAGTTGGAGGTCATGCGCGATCGATCTTGACAGCGACGCTGGAGGCCCAGCCGAGGCTGCCTTGAAGTGACGAGAGCTGATCCTAACACCTTGAATCTGACATCTAATATCTTCCTCCAAGCATATGGATGATTCTTGAAGCTCAATGGGATTTCCATAGAGTCTAAGAACACCAAATCGGAGTTCAAGCGAAGGAGATATGACCTTAGGAAGTTTAGGTCATCTTGTGATCGGTCTTGACAGCGAGCTGGTAGCTGGTACTGAAGTGACGAGCTCAGTCTAACACCTTGATTACCGTATCTAATATCTTCCTCAGGAATATGGATGGATTCTTGACTCAATGACTCCACCAGTCGAAACACCAAATCGGAGTTCAAGCGAAGGAGATATGATCTTAGAAGTTGGAGGTCATCTTGCGGTCGATCTTGACGGCGACTGACCGACTAAACTGCCTTAAAGTGACGAGCTCGATCCTAACACACCGATGCGACATAATATGCTGGGAATGGATGATTAGGTTCAAGCGAAGGAGTATGACCTTCAGTTGGAGGTCATGCGCGTCGATCTTGGCGGCCGACACGGTGGCGGTACGAGTGACGAGCTCAACTCCTGCAGGCGAGGCGCAGGCTCTTCGGAGACGGCTAAGCTGCATGACGAGTTGAGCTACGCGAGTTGAGCTCTTCGAGGACAAGATGCACTTCGGCCCTCTGACCCCGGCGACTTCTATGGGGCGACCGCTACTGTTTGTTATTGGTAAAGGCATGCTTAGTGAGGTTGATTGAGAAATTGGCTTAACATCAAGTTCACGGACGTGGCTAATTCAGAAGGACCTGCCAAATTCTCTTGTTTCTGACCCAAAAATCTGTTCTAGGTACATTTAGTTGACCAGAACTGGACGTGACCCGACAGTTATTTGGGTGACCTCGATAAAGGGTATAACTTAGTCTCTGAAGGTCTAAATTGAGAATTTCAAAAGCCTAACATCAAGCTCATTGATTGGCTACAATTTATCAGAAGGACTTACTTCCAGATTCCCTCTATTTCTAACCTAAGAAACTCGTTAGGTAAAGCTCTGCGTATGATCAAACCTTAGGGAAATTTCTAGGTTCAACTTGTAACTAGACCCTTCTCAAAACACATATCTAGGAGTCTTAAAGCTCTTCTCAACTTGACCCTACAAGAAATGAGTTTAGGAGTTCTCAAAAACCAAACCGATTTTATAAGATGAAGAGGTTCCTAAACCATGTATCCATACCGAAATTCCATACCTAATACTCAATTCCATACACTGTGATCTTCTTCTTCTTCTTCTTCTACCTTTTCTTCTTTTTCTTCTTTTGCTTGCTCTTTTTGTTCGTATTTGCTCTCCGGCTTTCTCAGGAACCAAAATGAATATTTATTTTAGTTTTATCCCTTTTTTATTTCTTTCAGTCAAGGAAACTTATCACTCTTTCCTTTCAGTAGCATCTGTGCGATTTTAAATCCTTGTTCGTCTTATCCTTTTTATTTACTTTTGGTCACTCGACTCTTTATAATATTTACAAATCGATTTATGTTATTTTTACAATAACCTCTAATGTGCTATTATTTGTAATTTAAAACTATGCATATTCTACTTTTGTTTTTATCTTTGTTTTATTAGGAAAAAAATATCTTACTTTTCTTTTATTATCAAAAGCATTATTTATAAAGCTGATGGGTATGATTTAAGTGTTCTGGCATGCGTGTGTCTTTAATGGATGCGCATGTGCCTTATAGGGGAGGACCACGTGGCGCTGACATGTGGTGAACTGTGTGAATGATTGAGTTGTAGTGTCGAGTGGAGGAATAAAACAAGAAAATAAGGAAAACAAAAATTAAGAAAAGTCAAAAAAGGAAAAATGGTCATTTTTGGAGATACAAGGGGCACTAAGGAGGCGTGAGGAGGAGAAGAGAGAGAGAAGAAGAGAAGAAAGAGGAAAAAATGATTTTTTTGCCTCTCTAAGATATATAAATCGGTCGTCGGTTTTGATCTCGATGACGTGTCGTATATCAAGATTCAGTAGTCACTAAATGCAGATTCGTCAGTCTCCATGATCAGATTTTCCTCTTGGAATATTTTTAAGCGCAAAGTCATATAATGACATAGGTTGTCTTCGGGGCCGTGATAGGCACGTGTGATTTAGTCGAATTTTGTATTGAATAATGAAGAATTTTAAGGGCCCAGTTTGGACCGAGTCGAGGCCGAGGATGAGGTTTGGTTTTGATCCCAAGATTGATGTTTTCGGGTTTTGTGGTGTGTTTTGGTATCATAGTAATTCGGTGACGAATCGTGAATGGACCAAGAGGTGTCCTGTTTTATATAGGTCCGAGATTTAGGTCATTTTGTGTGTATTGTTGGAAAAATAAATAATATGCTCTTATGTGTAAAAATCATGTTAATATGTGTTTTGTGTAATGTTAAATTAACATAGGCATGATGAGCGAAAATTATATATAGAAAATATAATTATCCGGAATTTATAAATGTTGCATATAGCATGACATAGCATAAAATGGCATGAGTGCATTTAATATGAACAATCACATCGCGTCGGGTTGGGTGTATGTGCATGGTATTGGTTATTCACCATTCTTGGTGAATGTGTAGTGAGCTCGGAAATTGAGACAACGTCCAAATTTTATTCTTGGCAAACATATGTATCCAGTGATGAAAATTCGCGAAAGTGTCAGAAGGCGTGCGAAGCCTGCGGTGAGATCCTAGAAATTCGCGATCCAAATAAACACACGAGATTAGATAAATTAAAATGAATATTAGAGGGTTGTCCAATGGGTTAAGTCATTGGGTGAAACACCAATGATTAGTTTTCACACTTGGCATTTGCATGTGTGAGGGAGTCGGTTAGGTTTCGGGTTATGGGATGAGGAGTCTCATCTCATACATGACATGAAATACTCCATATAGGATTGCATTTTGGATGGAATGTAGTTTGATGTATATATATCATTACCAAGTGCATTTTAGGCGGGAATCTAGCCCTTGTAGAATTTTTCTGGGCATTGCTCCCCTATCGTGGGACCCCCTTTTAGGTACGAGAGGGTGTGCGGGGAGACGGCAGCTCCGGCGGGCCGTGATTATGAAGAAGGCCGATGTGTGGCCTTGATATTACCTTTGAGTAACATTTTGGTAAAAATATTTTGTATAAAAGAATTGTAGCTAAATTCTTTTAGGACTATTGTCTAAAGTGTCGCGTATGTAGTTATGGTAAGGGGGTGTTGATCGAGACTCTTACAGGACGTAATTAAAGCGTTTTATTTTCATATTTTAGATTTAAATGTGAATGAATGGGTCCGATAAGGGATGTATATTGGGATATGGACATATGGACTCTGCAGGGGTGTTACTACTTTTGTTGAGACCACTGGATGAGATTATGATTATATTGTTATATAGGTTGTATGTTGGGTAGAGCTCCCCGAACAAAGAAGACTCTGCCCGATTTTTGTGAAAATATAGATCCCGATAAATGAGACACAACAGTGTGGTATTGGGTCACCCGAAATCTACAGAAATTCCGTGGATTGATGGGTTGTCAACGGGACCCTTGGATTTGGGGCGTCACAGTTAGTGTGGATGGTGGGCAAGCGTCCCATGCTCCATCGATACATGAGCAAGGTCAAGCGGCGCGGGAGGTACTATCTCATTATCCTCTAACAGTAGCTCAAGCACTACAAGAGCGTATGACAGGTTGTAATTACTCCTCAGCGGTTAGCCATAGAGAGAATGGCACGATACCGACCTATAGATTTTCTTGGAAATAAGGATGATGAGCCTTCCATGGCTGAAAATTGTACGAATCACGAGAGAATGCTTAGACAAATGCACTATACAGAAAAAATTTAAGTATGCGATCTCCTTTGCCCGGGATGGCGCTTCCCAATGGTGGTGTTCGTGACTGTGGACCGCACCAGAAAAGAAGTATTACATGGGAGTTTTCATAGAAGAATTCAGGAGGCCAATCGTGGGTCGTATTCACGTACTTGATATGAGAAGAGAGTTCCATAATTTGAAACGAGCGGATGAGTGTGTGATATCGAGAGAATTCACCCGGTTAAGCAGGTATGCTCCATAGATGCTAGTTACTGAGGAGGAGAAGTGTCGTAAGTTTGAGGATGGCCTTAATGACTATATTCGGGCCTATGTCACAGGATTTGACCATGATGACTTCTCTAAGATTGTGACATGTGCATTTGATGTTGAAAGGGTAAAGAAAGAAGAGTATGATAGAAAAAAAAGAAGACAGGGTAAAAAAAACCCCGGTCAGTCAAGTTCTTATCAGTACTAGAATAAGAAATTTAGAGGACCATAGGGTTCTAATCAGCCTACACTCAGGGACCAGCTCAGACTACAGGTAGCAAGGCTACTCTACTGGCACCATCAGTTTCTAGTGCACCATGAGGTTCATCAAGAGGACCAGCTCCTCCTTATTACACACATTGTGGGAGGAAACATAAAGGAGAGTGTTGGAGTGGCGTACTTTGTTGCTTTGTGGATCCCAATGAACCTGAAGTGAAAATTGTCCTAGAGCTCATTCTTTCCTGACACTTATTTGGAATGGGAATGCGGTTTCAGCGATCTGAAGAGCAACAAGGACAACAAGAGTATTGCATCACTGAGTGCGCCAAGACAAGCGACATAGACCATAGGCAGACAGGATGCCCTTGCTCTAGCCAGGGCGTATGCAATGAAGGCAGTTGAAGATAAAGATGCCTCGGATGTGATAGTTAGTAATTCCATGTCTTTGAGACTATTGTACATGCATTGATAGATCTAGGATCAGCACATTAGTGCGAAACACTCATCATACCCACGGATTTGATCTGTTTCGGTTCATTTTACTTAGTAATAAGTCGTTTTTGCCTTATATATGATGCGCTCGGTTTCTCATGCATTTCGAATTGAAAAGGCGGCATTTGGAAGGCTGATATTGGATTTGAAGAAGATTGGGTGGGAACTTCGTCTGGCGATCGCGTTCAATCGTTCGTCGCGCGCGTTGCATCTGACGTCTGCGATGCGATCGATGTCGATCGCAGCGATCGTCAATGATATTACCGTTTCGTCGTAGATTTTGGGCAAATCGCAACGATCGTGATCGGAACGGTCGAGTGAAGTGATCAGTGTCTATCCTCTTCTGTTTATGTTTAGATCTTAATAATGTTTACCTGATCTTAGTTATTCCAGCATCATTTACCACTCTGATCCTTAAAATAATCAAAAACCCTTTCTTATACCTCAGCTATCAACTTATGGTCCTAATTTGGGGTGTTACAACTCTCCCCCCTAAAAAGAATTTCGTCCTCGAAATTCATTCATGAATCAAAAGTTGCGGGTACCGTGTCCTCATACATTAACTTCTTTTTTTTTCACTTCCTGAATATTCAGTATACATAATCTATTCTTTTAATACAAACCTCCATCATCTTTTATAGAATAGTCAGTCTTGTCTCCATTGCTAACTAATTGTACTCTTTGTTGCAACTTGACATCATTTTTGTAACATCACAAAAAAATAACCTTCTTGTCTTATTATTTTACCTTATAGTATTATATGCTATTATAAATTTTTATTTTATTTATTTGTTATTTTATCGATTTTAAGTTATAAAAATAAAGGTTTTTAAAAAAAATAAATAAATCGGAATTAATACAAGAGTCAAGGTTAAATTGGTAAAATGTCAAAATGAGGACCCAAATATCATAAATGAAGAAGAGTATATGCCAAAGTAGAAATGTGATAAGTTGTTATGCAAATGAAATAGAAATGAAGGGCTTTAATGCAAAA
This sequence comes from Tetrastigma voinierianum, assembly GCA_016808115.1. Classification (NCBI taxonomy): domain Eukaryota; kingdom Viridiplantae; phylum Streptophyta; class Magnoliopsida; order Vitales; family Vitaceae; genus Tetrastigma; species Tetrastigma voinierianum. Next base: position 97,915 of record JAEQBH010007175.1, read on the forward strand.
ATGAAAAAAGAAAGCCAAAAAGGGGAAGACCAAACAAGGCCTTATACAAGATGAGGATAAGACCAAATTTGGTGCAGTGATGAATCGATTCTCATTTTGGAAAACATGGGAGCTAGGGCACGTTCTTAGGAGATTTCATCAAATTTGGTTTAGATTTTCTCTCGATTTCTTGGATTTACTTGTGTTTGCAAAGAAGAAGAGAAGAAAATGTGAAAGGAAAGTTCAAGAAGTCCAAGTTAGGGCTACGGTTGAGAGAGGGAGAAGCCATTTTTGGACTCTACTTGTTCTTGAAGAGGAAGGGAGAAGGAAAGCTAGAGGAGTGTTCAAAAAGATTAAGGTATGGATGCTTGTCTAAGTTTGGGTATGGATTCACCTATTTGCTTGTTAGGAACCCTCCTAACTACCTCTTTGATTATATTTGGATTGGTAAAACCATAATTCAGTATATATATGTTTGAGTTAGAGTTCAAGTAGCCTTTTTTCTTTGATTAGGATTGGTTTTGAGGAATTTTTGTATAAAGGAAATGTAGGGCTTTTAGGGGAGATGCTGTCAAAATTTTTCCAAAACCCATGTTTTTGTTTTGGCTACAACTTGGCCAGTACTCATCCAAATTAAGTGATTCAAATGTTTGGGTAAACTTGACTTATAGGAGAACAAAGTTTTTTGAAATAAGTTTATTCAAATTTGGACCCCATTGGACTCAGGATATTCGTCAAAATGAAGCTCTATTTTTGGGTAAATACTGGTTATGTTTTGGTGTTTAGGCCATAAGTTGAGTTTCACTCATCCAAATTAAGTTATTCAAATTTACGGGAAAACTAGACTTTTAGGAGAACAAATTTTCTTGAAATAAGTGTATTCAAATTTGGACCTCATTGTACCTAGAAATTCGTCTAAGGGGAGCTCTATTTGTAGGAAATTTCTGGTTCTGTTTTGAAAATAGAGTAGTCCCGGTTGTTTAGGGCATATCTTGAGTTTCGGTGTTCCAATTTCTAATGAAAATGGACTCATAGAACTATCATTTTCTTGAAGGAAGTTTGGGAAAAATATGACTCATGTGTTCCTAGAAAATTTTCACAGTGAAAGTGTATTGGGTGAAATCAACCCTAACCGAAACACTAGCATGCATAAGCGATTTTCTTTGTTTGTTCTTTGATTGTGACGTATTTATAATAGATTGAGAGTTGATGATGATAAAACCTGAGTTAGATCGGGATACAAGGAATAGGAGTCGAATTGACAATCTTTTGGTTTGTTCTTCATACTTATATCTTCTTGTTTCCAAGTTTTGTGTTTGTTTGTCAAACAAATGGAATGTTTGTTATGAAATTTTGTTTTTGGTTTGAATCAGTTAAATCTAAAATGTTTGACAAACATATGCATATGTGCTTCTATTTGAACCATAAATGAATTTGTTTGAGTGTTCGTTAATTGATTTATAAATGAACTATGTAGTGGCAAACATGAAGGGATTCACATATGTACAAACGAATCCGTCAAGAATGTTAATTGTATTGTGAAAATGGTATTGTAAATGACTAATTATTAATGCCCTTAAGAAAATGTTAACTGTCATATTCGAGTTAAAGATAGATTAGTATACTAATAAGGTTCAATGTAGCGATGCGTAAAAGCGAAATGATTTATAGTGACATGCCGTCAGAGTAGCGGGACGGTATTATTAGTGTACACAAAATGCAAATATAAAATAACTGATACGTAGCCTAGCGGGACAATCTTGAGTTATTAAGAATGTTTTATGTCGATATTTACAGCCATGAGACCCGTCTGGTGATTAGCTATCCTACGCAAAGTTTCGATTAGATTTGTTGAGGGCAAAATGATTAATAATTGTGTAGATTGTATGAATTAAGTTGTGATAAGAATAATAAACATGGGGCATGAAAGATAGAAATTATTGTATTTCTATATTTGAGACAAAATGAAAGTATGTTAAACTACTATAAAATGGTATATTTATAAATATGCATGGATCACATGAGTAGTATTGAAAAGTTGTTTGAAAAATATGTTGAATGTTTTTAGATGATTAAGTATTTTATATAGCAAAAGTTAATTGTTATGCATATAGATATAATTATAATTGTTTGAAATGATAATACGAAATGCAAAGAGCCACTATGCGTAGAAAATGATTAGCGCGTGAGCTTCCACGCAGTGCAGAAGTAGATAGTGGCATGGCCAGAAGGCCGTGAGCCCAAGTCATCGTCAAATCATCAGAAATATAATAAATGCTCAAATCTCATGCATGCAACCGTTCAGCGATATCTTGTGAGCTTCTTTGTATTGAAATCAAAGATGTAAAGATCTTAATAAGAAGATTATATTTTTCATTTTTTTTTATCGTGGAATGTACTTTACATTGTGGATTTTCAAATATAAGAGGTGAACTCTGACAAATATTTCGTAAATGATTTGGAAAGAGCATGAAAATGTCGTTTTGTATAAATATTGTACTAAAGTATAGTTATGAGCCATCTAGAAAAGATATAATGCATACTTCTTATATTAATGAATATGAATAAGTAGTGATATCATATTCACATATATAAATATGATTAAATGGATATTAAATATCCTATCGAAAATGAGTATATGAAATGTAACAAAGCTCCAACAAATGCAAATCTCCATGCACAGTGTTTTAAGGACAAAACACTGTGCCACCACATTAGAGCGTTTGCCACCACATTAGCTTTTCCAGGGTGGTAATCAATTATGCAATCATAGTCCTTAAACAATTCTAGCCACCGACGTTGCCTCAAGTTCAGTTCCTTCTAAGTTAATAGATACTTAAAACTCTTATGATCTGTAAATATTCTACATTTTTCACCATATAAGTAGTGTCGCCATATCTTCCAGATTTACCTGTCCTCTCTTAGAGTCTAATACCAAAGCCAAAAAGGCTTCACAACCATTTCTAAGAAAACGTCAAGCTTGCATAGCAGAGATTACATTTGACACTGAGTTAGATCAAATACCATGTACAGTTACTTCTGACAGGTCAGAACATTTAAGCAATACTGTTTTCTTATCACAATCAACTATAACCCGATGTTTGGATAACCAATCCATTCCCAAAATCAAATCATATTCATGGAAGGGTAAAGCAATTAGGTCAACCGGAAACTCTCTATCATGGACCGTTTAGAAGACAGATTCACCCTTTTCGGTTGACTCTAACACTATGCCCCAAGGGATCGGTAACAAGCATATCATATGCTAAAGGCTCTATTGATAGCAATTTATCACTCAATTGTTCAATGCATATATCTGAATGTGTGGAACGAGTTGTCTCAAGCATCATTTCAATGTTATAAAGAGTGAAATTACCCGCAATCACCCTTGGTGCATCTTGATCTTCATGAGCTCTCATAACATAAGCTCGAGCTGGGGTTGTAGTTTAGGGCAATTTACTATCTTCGATACAATACTTCTTCTTTGCAACCCCGAACTACCTCGCCCTCTACCTCTATCACTTGTTGGTGGAGGTACATTTGATCCTCCTCTACTACTTCCTTGAGGATTTCTAGAAATCCCCGATCCTTGCTGACAATTTGCTATTAGATGGTTTGTGCTTCCACATTGGAAACACCCCCGAGTTACCTGTTTGTAAATGCCAAGATGACATTTATGGCAATGCGGCATTCAGGTCTTTCCTCTTTTTCGATTGAAGTACCTCTATCCGAACCCTGTGTCATGGTAGGTCCTTGTCTCACCTCTTGTAGCGGAGAACCTGTCTGGAATTCAACTTGAGATTCTCTAGCTCTTTTACCGGAGGTGGAACTACCTCTTGAGAACTTTCTTTCTGACTTTCTTTCCTGACTCTTCGTTTCCGATTTCTTTATTTTCATAGCCGCTTGCACCAGCTGATAAAAATTTACCACTTGCAACGATGTCACAACTATGAGGTACCTCTTTATGGATTCCTTTAGGCCATCCTCAAACTGTCTACATCGGAAAGTTTCATAGAGCAATTAGTGCATACTTGCGAGGTGGCTAAATTCTTTCTCATATTCCGGCACTGTCTGTTTCCCCTGTTTTAAATTTAGAAATTGATTCCACTTGGTCTCCTTATAGTCATCAGTTACATACTTTGTCCTAAACTCTTGAACAAAGAAGTCCCATGATATTGGTTTAGGAAGCACTGGATTTCTTAGGACTAGGTTCCACTAAACATAAGTTGCACCTTGCAGGAACAAGACTGCACATTTAGCCATCTGCTAAAGGGGACATTTCACTTCATCCAGAGCCCTTTGTAGTTTCTCAAGCCAAAACTCAGCTTTATCAGACTCTTCCAAACTTGTACCATGGAATTCTTCTACTCCATGCTTTCTTACATAATCGATCAACGCTCTCAGGGTCGTGAGTCTATCTAAGACCCTTGCCATATCTTGAGAAATTTTTACTAACGCTTCGGTTGACACATGATCACTTCTATCCGACCCAGACGGACCAGAGACAAATGGATTGAAGCTTTCAGTCGTTCCTTCCACAGCTTCCTAGGCTTGATCCATTCTAAACAATAGACAAAACAAGGACATCCGCATTTGGCCAACACAATACTATGTAGGTACATTTTTAACCTAATAATTTTCCTATAACTGCCTAAACCTTGACTCTGATAATCCAGAAACGCCTAAACCTTAGCTCTGATACCACTTAATTGACGAGACTGCGCACCTATACAAGAAATATGGGGCACGACCCTACGGGGGCTTTGAAACTCATATTACTTTTTGGACATTGGTAGGCCCATTTCATATATAATTTCATAATGAAATACAACTTGTAATACAACCACTGTAGTGGTGTTTAAATGTTCTGTATATACATGCCTGAGTCTCATTTACTTGTACTTACACAAACTCCACTATTACAAAAACTTTTACATTTACATTCCAAAACCTACATTAGATAGACTCCTATTGCTATGTTGGCTCTGTTGTATCTTGAGTGCCTCGAGATGTCCCTCTTTAGTACCTACAAGTGAAACACTCGTCTTGAAACATAGCTTAGTGAGGAAACAAATATGAGATATGACCACTTGAATTGGTCAATTCTGAGGATACATATAACATAATGCATATGTAGGAGTTTCACGTATAACCTAATTCTTATCACGAGTTTTCATATAGCATAATTCTTATAACAAGGTTTCTATCTCCGTGGCGTTCAAAACATAAATCTCTTATACCTGAGGAACTTCATTATGTACAATACATAACATAGCGAAGCCCGAATTACTTATGCTTTCTTGTTGTTCATTATTCATATTAACACATCATATAAATGTTTGCACAATATAGACAAGTAACAATGAATGAGAGGGATGCGACACAATAAGTACCGTAGTGCGCGGTACAGTGTGTGAACCGAGGGCGTGCATGCCCGCGTAACAAGGTATGTAGCACAATCACGGGAGTGCCGTCACACTAAACGGGACGTGTCTACCCACAGACGAAGTGTCGTAACGTGCGGGAGTGTGTCGCCCAAACAAAGACGTGCACCTTGCATGCAGAGGTGTCGTGCTTGCAATCACGCGAGTGTCGTCGCAGCGATCGGGCCGTGCTGTTCATTCACTATCCGGTCTCTAATAGGCATACAATTATATGTGTTTTCGAGCTTGTTATTTTGTTCTTATTCACGTTCTTATATTTATATAATGCGAGACAAATAATAGGCTGAGAAACCATGTCTGACGACGGGTTCACGGCGTGAGGTTGAGCAATTTACATACAACTCGTATGTCACATCTTGACCTTTTCATTGGAAATACTTGAAAGAACAAAACAAAAATAGGGTTATTAGGACTAGTCGCACCGGACAACAAACAACTTTGAGTACTTGATACTCAACTTCGATCTGGGTACTCGACATCCCTCACAGACCTTAATCCACTTTAGTCTGGAAATTTACTCAACTTTTGAATACCCGATTACTCGACATCCTACGGACCTAAACCACTTTGATACGATACTCAACATCCTGCGGACCTTAAATCACTTTAGTCTAGAGTACTCAACTTCCGGAACCGATGTTAGATATCCTCTGGACCTTAAACCACTTTGAGTACCGGTACTCAACTTTCAATACCACTCTCTAGACCTTAAACCACTTTAAGTATCAGTACTCACTTTCAATATCGGTACTCAACTGCGATTTCTGCAGAAATGGCAGGTTTGCCTATTTTCACCTGAAATTTCCAATCATAACCCAAAACTAACCACAAAACTGAATTAAAACCAACAAAAATCACTTTTATATAGAGATAGGGTTCTTCTAACCCAAACATAAGGAAAGAGAAAGTTATGAGGGTTTCCTAACCAACAAATCCATACTTTCCATATACAAACCTAAACAAGTTTCCATACCTTGATTTCTTCTTTTTTTCCTCTTCTTTTCCCTTCCTTCTCCTTGCTTGAACAAAAAAGGAACTTTAATAAATGGAGAACAAGCAAACCAAAGTTGACTCTTCTCCTCCACCATAAATGCCCTAGCCCCAAATGAGAAAATATATAATCTCTAAGACCATGTTTGGTCTTATCCCAGACTGGCCCTAAATTTCCGTTTCTTTATTTGGTCCTTCCTTTTCAATCTATTTTCACTTCAAATTATCACAATTCCTACACTCGCATATCCTCATCTTGTTTTATGACCTTTGAGTTCTTAATCTAAAAAATTACCATTTTACCCTTGACTCTTGGATTAATTCCGGCTTTATCCTTTTTCACTCTTAGCACTATAATTCCGAAAAATACAAATTGTACTTTTCTTATACTACAAAATTGTAATAAAACTACTAGGGTCTAATTCGAGGTGTTACAACAACAACCAAATAGTACTTCAACATGAAACACTCCAAGGCACGAAATTGCATTGAGGGGTGTTTTGACATTTTAAAGGCTCTATGGACTATTTTGAGAGATGAGTCATTTTACTCTATTAAGACTCCATGTAGGATAATATTTGCTTACCGCATTCTCTATAATTTCATTAGATCTGAAATGACAATTGATCATATAGAGAGTGAGGTTAGTTTCCTTGAGTCAAACGCAAGGGGAAATGATGATTATGATGATTTTATTAGGCATTGTGAGACTAGTTTTGCTTAGGCTGAATGGAGGAACAAGCTTGCACATGAGATGTTCACCAGTTGGCAGTCATCAATCAATTGAATTTTTAGTCGTTTTGTGAAGAATATGTTGTATTTGGATGTATTGGAATGTTGTATGAACAATGTGTCTTTTTTGTATTTGAACAATTTTATTATATTTTTTGTATTTGGATATTGTTGTATGTGGTTTTTGGATATTAATTTGATTATCACATTGCAAGAATTTCTTTTTGTTCCTTGCATTTGGTTTTCAAATGTCATTTTAGATTTCCAATTGATGGAAAGAACCAGAAGCGGCCAAGAGTGGCCAAGAAGACTTATGCCAACAAGCACTAATGGACAAAAACAGAGGATGCTGCATTAGTTGACTGCCTTGTTAAGCTGACCAAGGATCCATCTAGGAAAGGTGAGAATGGTTTCAGAATTGGTTGCCACCCAGCGTTTAGAGAAACTCATGGTGTAAAATACCCATCAAACAATTTGAAAGCCACTCCTCATATTGAGACAAGAATACAAGTTGTTGAAAAGGCAATTCCATGCTATCAACGAGATGTTGAATCATAGCAGTGGATTTGGGTGGAACGGTATTGCGAAATGCATCACTGCGACGAAGGATGTCTTCGATGATTGGGTGAAGGTCTACTACAATTGGTTTGAGGAACAAAGAGTTCCCTTACCTTGATGACTTGATGCTTGTGTGGGGGAAAGACCATGCTACAGGGGTTAGTGCAGAAACACCGACTGATGTTGTGGAAGAGATTAATTTATGCAATAAGGAGGTTGACCCATTTGATTATGTAGTAGATGAAACATGGGGAGAAGCTGGAGGACAAGAAGATGAATAATTTACAAGAGTTGATAAAAAGAAGTTTGATATGGACACTCCAAATGTCCCTGTTTGTCAACCGAGCAAGAAACAAGTCACTGGCAAAGAAAAAAGGGAAGAATGATGACATTTTGAATGACTTAGTGAGAGAGATCCATGAGCATGTTACTTCTTTTAAGGAGGCTAATAAGGAAATCAAGAGAATTTCTACATATTTGATGAGATAATGGAACTACTTGGCTTTTCTAGGCAAGAAATCATGGATCTTGGGAGTACATTCTCAAGGATGCACACAAGGTTGACACCTACTTTGCATTGCCAAAGGTATGTGGTGAAGCAGTTGTTTGATGCCATTCCATATGGACCAAGCTTTGATTTCCAAGATGGAAACAATATTTGAACTAGGTTGTTGGAATTTGATTTTTGTTATGAAACAAAATGCAACCTTAAATTTAAGATGTGAAAAATGGGAAAATTTTTGGTTTTGGTTAGAAGAATTTGCTTTGTTGTATGTGTTTCTAGGTGGAGTTGATGGGTATATTCTGAAGTGAACTTGCTCAAGTTATAGAACTTGTATATGTTTCTTTAGTGTTCTCTGAGATTTTCCTTTGTCCCTTTGCATAATTCACAAGGACAAGAACATGATCGATGTGTTGTTGGAAAGCCTATGACGGGTGTCTTATTATATTATTTAGACTAGTTAACTATTTGATACATTCTATACCTAAATATTATATAACTGTTTTCGAAAGTTTTGGTGACTACATTTTAGCTAGCCTTTGGTATCTCATCATTATATTTTGGTGATTCTTTTCATTCAACTACACATTGTTTTGCGCACACTAATTAACACACTAACCAATAGCTAGTGTCATATCCAAATTATATGATCAGGGAAATGGAACTAATCTAGAGAATGGACTCGTGGTATATGATCAGGGAGTTGATGTAGGCATAATGATAATATATACTTCATGATTAAGTACTTGTAGAAAAATAATTAGAAATTTAGTTTGCGATATATATAAGGGTAATTAAGTAAATTGGTTAATTTGATAATACAATAAAACCTTGAACCAAAAAAGTTTATGTTATATTACCTATTAATTCAATCAAAATAACATTAGTTAATGTTTTTGTCATATTACCTGATAATGTTGGAGAATGTACTCACATTACCTAAGGTAATGTTTAATTTTAATTGAAATTTCCCTGTTGTTAGTAAGATAAACAATAATCAGCTCATAATAAATATACCAAAAAAGAACTAGAATTAAGTAAATAGAAAATAAAAGTGGTTCATTTAAGATCAAGAAAGTTCAGTAATTTAATGTAAAAAAAAATAGAAAAATAACTAAAATAAAAAGGAAGCAAGATTCATTTAAGAACAAGATAATAGGATAGTTTAGCACATTACATTCAATAGCCATAAGATCGTATATATTACTAATCTTTGCAAAGATCAAGAAGGTTTCCCAAATTTCCAATCCTAATGAACAAAGCAAATCTAGACATCGGGTTTTTTTTTCTTCTTCTAATTTTCATATTTATTTATTTAGTTAAAAAAAAAATTAAATATAGACGTAAGAACCCTAGCTATCATGTTCTCATTTTCTCTGATCTTGTTATCTACTAACCCATTTTCCTCAAGCAAGAAGGGGTTTTTGCACATAATAAAATTGTGCACAAATATTTAGAGTGCTGTTGTTTTTGTGTTGTAAATTAGCCTTATTGTGACACTTGATTTATTGTCGTTTTATTGCAACATTTGGTTTGTCGTCATTTTATTGTGTTGATTAGTTTGTTATCGGCTTATTACGATATGGTGTTTTTCGTCATCTTGTTACAACGCTTTATTTGTGTGGTGACAATTCAGATAAACAAAACGGATTTGATTAGTCAAAGATATCAAATTATGGTCAGTATGTTGAAAATTGAAATCATAAATATTCTAATCACTATATTATCAAATATGTAAGCTTTATGATGATTTATTATACTATTAACCTGGATATTTTATTATGTTATTTACCTGGATATTATTTCATCATTTATGACTTTTAACAATTTGTATCTTGAATTTATCGATCTATTGCACATTTGAATTAATAAAATTATTTGTTCTTTCAAAAAATTAAAAAATAAAAATTAAATATACAATCATTTATAAATTAATAGGTTTCTTACTTTTAGGCATCTCCAATAGGCTGAACAATCGTACTCGAAGGAATAAGGCCCATAACCTAGCTTGGGTTGGACCAATATCAATAGGGGGATAGGCGGGTTTGATGGGTCTAAAATTAGCTTTAATTTTCTTTAATTATTATAACTTTTCATCTAACTTAAAATTTAATCGTCAATTAAGTTACGTTTATTTGATTTATATAATAAAGCAACAAAATATATATTAATAAAATATAATTATATTATGTATTTTAAACATATAATTTACTATTAGAGCAGGCGCAAATAAAACTAGTGATCCGACCGCCAAAAACTCAAAACGGGTTTATAGCTTTGGACTTTTTTGGATACCCTAATCTAAAATTATTATTTCGCGTTTCCCGCTCATTAGCGTTGGATCCCCACGGAGGGAAAAAACGAACGGTTCCGATGTCGCAATAAATGAGACCGCGTAAAATAATGAATTCTGATGACGTGGCAATTAATGATTGGAAGGGACGTGAGAAAAAAGTCTATTAGGAAAAAATCCATCCTTTTCTGTCCCATGACATAAAAGATAGTGCATCGGATGACTGTGCAGCAAAATGGAATATGATCATCAAATAAAACAAAAAAAAAATAATAATAATAATAATAGTGGAAAGCTGACGTGGCAACTCCAGATACTATCATCCCCTACTGTCACCCACCACCCACATCGAACGCGTAAAGCGTGACCCGCTTCCAATCTTCATTACCCGGTCACAGTTGATCCACGCCCTTTGCTCTCCAAAACCAGACCCACGCGCACTTCGTTATACTCGCCATATCATCCGTACACGTGTTACTTGAACGTTGGGTGTCGCTCGTGGTAGGAAACGAATGTGTAGCCCGAAACACGTGTGGACCCATGTGAATTTGGGTTGAATTTGGGCAGCATTTGAGTTTCATGTAGCGGGCTTCCTTTGAAGTTTGACTTTGACCGAAGCGAAACAGCGAAGAAGGAAAAGTCTCACCTTCCCCTCATCTTCTTCGCTCGCCTCACGGCCCTGTGGAGGAAGAAATATAAATTCATGTGAACTCTTCTCCTTGGAATTCAACTTGAGTTCTTCTCTCCTTTTTTTATCTCTCTGCAAACAACTACTCTTTTCAGGTATGTTCTTGTGAAGGAAAGTTCAGGTCTGTTTGGTTGATGAGAAAGTCTAGAAAACCGAAAGGAGTTCCAGTTTTTGTTTTTCCTTTTCCTTTTCTTGTTGGAAACCAAGAGAATTTGGCTAAGTGTCGTGGAATTAGTCAGTCAAGTTTGAAAATTTCCTCCTGAGCACGAGTTCTGACCGATTATTGAGTTGCTTCGATTGCTATTATTCTTATTTTTTATTTTTTGAGTCGGTTCGACACTTCTAGAAATGTTAAAGGGAAAGAGCGAACCATTTAAATTCCATAAATCTTTGGAGTTTCTTTTGTTTTTGTGTTGATGAGTTGATGAGGAGAAGGAAATATCAATTTTGAATCTGAAAATTTTATGTCGGTTGTTTGAAGATGAAAAACTCTTCTCTTGTTGGCAAATTGGAGGTATTAGTCTGGGTTGTGTGGTAGTCTTTATTTTCTCAGCTCACGAATTAATGGAATGATAGGATTCAAGTTTGTTTCTTAGCAGCCAAACAGAATTAATTGTATCTTAGCTTCGATTTACAGCCTACTATTTGTTTGTTTTCTTTCTTTCAAGGAAACTATGCCGGTGCTGGAACTCCATGATTTTTCTCTTGCAGGGTTTCATGTGCAGTGGTTCAAAAAGTAAACTCTCCCCTTTAGACATGGTGATGGAGGGAAAATCTCCAAACCAGGAAGATCAGATTTCATCTAAATGCTCAGTTTTGCTGGAATTATCAGCTTCCGACGATCTCAACGGCTTCAGATGCGAGGTAGAAGAGAAAGGATTTGATGTTGACACGCTAGGTCTCTGGTATGGAAGGAGAATCGGGTCAAAAAAAATGGGGTTTGAAGAGAGAACTCCTCTTTCAATCGCTGCCATGTTCGGAAGCATCGAGGTGTTGAAATACATAATCGGAACCGGCGAGGCTGATGTCAACAAGGCCTGCGGCTCCGACCGGGTGACCGCCCTTCACTGCGCCACCGCCGGCGGCTCGGACTCTTCCCTCGACGCCGTCAAGCTCTTGCTCGACGCCGCCGCAGACGCTAACCTTGCAGACTGTAACGGGAATAAGCCTGTGGATGTTATCGCCCCTGCTTTGAAATCCTTTTGCAATCCAAGGAGGAGAGCTATGGAGATGCTGCTGAGAGGAGATTCGCAGGCGATTGAGCTACAGGAAGAACAACAACAATCATTCACGACTCCATTGATGACTTCAGGAAGCGAGAAGAAAGAGTACCCGATCGACATCTCCCTGCCGGACATAAACAACGGGATCTACGGAACAGATGAATTCAGGATGTTTACTTTCAAAGACGACCTTGCTCCAGAGCATACTCCATGACTGGACGGAATGCCCGTTTGTTCATCCCGGTGAGAACGCCAGAAGAAGGATCCGAAGGAAATACCATACAGCTGTGTTCCTGCCCGGAATACCGGAAGGTTCTTGCCAGAAGGAGATTCTTGTGAGTATGCCCATGGCGTGTTTGAATGTTGGCTTCATCCAGCTCAGTATCGAACCCGTCTCTGTAAGGATGAAACTGGTTGTAGCAGGAAGGTCTGCTTCTTTGCTCACAAGCATGAAGAATTGCGGCCTTTGTATGCTTCCACAGGCTCAGCCATACCTTCTCCAAGGTCTCTTTCAGCTAGTGCAGTAGACATGGCGGCGACTCTCAGTCCATTAACCCTCAGTTCGTCGTCGGCTATGCTTCTGCCACCTGCTTCGACACCGCCCATGTCTCCGTCTGTTGTGTCTTCCTCCCCGAAGAGCTCGGGGATATGGCAGAACAAGATTAGCCCCACCCCACCTAGCCTGCAGCTTCCGGGAAGCAGGCTGAAGTCTGCTTTGAGTGCTAGAGATTTGGAGTTGGGTTGATTATGGAGGCTGGAAAATCAGCTCACGCAGAAGCAATTGATGGATGAGATGTCTGGTCTCTCATCTCCATCCTGCTGGAATAAGGAATTCAGTACTAATCTTGACGATATTCTTTTATCTCTCGATCCTTCTCTGTTGTCTCAGTTGCAGGGATTATCAATGAAATCCTCAACTCCCCAGCTGCAATCTCCTCAATTGCAGTCCCCAACCGGGATTCAAATGAGGCAAAACATGAACCAGATGCGTTCGAGCTACCCGAGCAAGACGACTGTTTCCTCCTCACCAGTGAGGAAAACCCCATCAATGCCTTCATATGGGTTCGATTCATCAGCTGCAGTAGCAGCAGCAGTGATGAATTCGAGGTCTTCTGCTTTCGCGAAGCGAAGCCAGAGCTTCATCGATCGGGGAGGTGTGAGCCATCGCCCGCCTGGGTTCACTGCATCTTCTTCCAACTCTTCTACCTTGATGTCATCCAATCTCTCCGACTGGAGCTCCCCTGATGGGAAACTGGATTGGGGGATTCAAGGAGATGAGCTCAACAAGCTGAAGAAGTCTGCTTCTTTCGGGTTCCGAACCAACAACACTGCAACATCAACAACACCCATGATGATCCCCTCAACTGATGAACCAGACGTTTCCTGGGTCAATTCCCTGGTGAAGGATGTTCCTTCTGTTTCATCTGGACTGTTTGGTTCCAAGAAACAGTCGTACGGGGCCGGGTTCCACCAGAACCTCCCGCCATGGGTGGAGCAAATGTACATAGAGCAGGAGCAGATGGTGGCTTAAGCCAACACCATCTCCTGCAACTGTCCTCCATTATCATCTTCCTCACAAGTTTGATATCTTCAGAATTCTTGATAAGGTATTCAATATTTGTATGTATGCATTAGAGAAAGGGAAGACACAGACTGATTGATGGCTCTCAGCTCATGTAGAATATAGAATCATGATCAAAAGAAAGCCCAGATAGACAAAGAAGAAAGGATTAGTGTTTTTTTTTAATTATATAAATATTTTTCAAATTTTTCTCCCATCTGGGAGTTGTTTTTATATATTTCAGTATCAAGAAGATAAAGATAGCCTACTGGCTGAGTATATCTATTCTGTATGCTGTTCAATTGTAATTCTCACTATATATGCTGTTATTCTTTCTCAAAAACTTGTCTTATAATCTGTTGATTCTTTATTGTGTTTCTGCATTCAATCTATAGTCTATTGTCACGGGCCTATTCGTTCACACAGCGGTAGTCTCATATACATTTTTTACGAGACAGTCTGTCACATCACAATTTCATGTGTTTATGCTGACTAGTTTCGCTTTGTCTTGAGCTCATCAGGAGAGTAATTCCAGCTCCTAATCAGTTTGTACAAGGTTCGTCAAAACCCTTCTATATAGTCAAGTCTCAGACTAGCGACAAGCTCTCCAAATTTAATCGAATCGGCTTGCTTGAACTTTGAATAAGCTTTATCCAAGATCCACTTGTACGCACTTATGGAGCATTTTCACATTATTCCGCTTAAACCCATCAACTCCGTCCACAAAGCGCAATAAGTTTGTGACGCTTCCCACTCTACATGATTCATTTAGAAAAGTAAGGCGTTTAGTTCGAAAATTTTTATTTCCTTGAAGTGGAATGAAAATTTTGATGTGATATCTTTAGTTTCGTTTCGGAATCGTTTCGTCTTGAATTTAGTTGAAAATACGTTTCGTTTCAGCCCGTTGGATTGGGTGATTGAATTTAATTCGAAACAGGAAAGCAGCTTCACGCATTTTAAATTTGTATATAAAATGTTGAAAATAGTAAATTCATTTTGTTTGTTTTGAATTTTATTTTCGTGTATTCTCCGTATTAGTTTCAGCGTTTTCGAAAAGTTTGAATAAGAAAGCAGAAGAATTTTACTATATTAGCGGCAAGTGCTTTTTGGTTTTGTTTTGAAAAATGTTCTTAAAAACCGAGTTTTAAAAACATAAAAAAAAAAACTTCTGAATTACAGTCTTTTACGAAAACCGTTCTTCTTTATCGAATTTAGTGTTTTTCGTGTTCTTTATGTTTTTCAGAACAAAATAAAAAAGGGGTAGGCGTCTTGATAGCAGCTTATGAATAATTCTTCAGAAATATATTTAAATATTAAATTCACTATTTTAGTATGAACTTTAAAATCTGTTTCAAAATGCATAACTCTACATTTGCAACAGCTTTCGATAATTTAAAGAGTCAAGACATATATAGAGAGATAGAGGAAAAAAGGTAGAAGAGAGAATTTAGGGGCTCAGATGAAACATAGCGTTTGGTGGTAGTTTGGGTAAGTGAAACAGAGAGTGGAATAGAGAGTGGATTAGAGATAATTTTTTGTGTTTGGCTAATTAAAGTGACTAAAAGAGAAGAAATAAAGAGTGGGTTGAAGATGCTCTAAACGTGTTCTTTATGTTTTATTTATTCTTCTTGTTTTTAAGAATAGAAAATAGTTTTCAAAAACATTTTTGTGCTTGGCCATAAATTGTGGTTTCAATATGCTTGGCCATTAATCAAAGTGGGGCAGCTTCCTTTGAACTTGCTGTTAGGTTTCATAAATGTTGAAAGTAGATAAGGTTTGAACCCTGAAACCCGGGGGCTCTTGTGCTCTCCAAAAACAATTTTTGAAAACACTTCCTTTTTTTAAAAAAAAGAAAATATTTTTATTGATTCAAGTTAGTAAAACTAGCAATACATTAATAGAAACACCAAATCACTAAAAATCATAGATGATTGAAATAGTACACAGGTTAATAGCATAATAAATTAACTCAAAGCATACAAATTTGATACTGCTATAGTGATTAGAATACTTATGATTTCGAGTTCATAGCATGTGAGGGCTATAATTTCATTTGTTATGCCACAATCGGAGTCCTATCATCTTTAGCAGTATGAATAAGCTACGCACAAATGAAATGATGTAACAGATGATGAAAAGCAAGCGTCGTGGCTCGTCGAACCCCTAATTTGTTATGCCAGGCTCAATATGTTTTCACCCAGAGTATGAATGCCGTAGGTGAAACATTGTAACAAGATGATGAAGACAAACGTGTGGCCAAACCTGACCTAAGCGAACCATAATGAATTCACGAATCATAAAAAAAAAAAGTTTTCAAAAACATTTTTGAAATATTAGGGGATTAGGGTTTAAGAAGTTACACGAGTTCAACATTGCCATGCTAGGGAAACAAGCTTTGTGATTGACTGTGGATAACTCTTCTTTGGTAAGTCGTATATTCAAAGCTCACTACTACCATTCAAGCTCTTTTCTAGAGGCCGATATCGGATCTAACCCATCCTATATCTAGAGAAGCATTCTTATCGCCCAACAAATAGTTAAGGCTGGTTGTCGTGTTCGTATCGAGGATGGCATATCCACAAATATATGGAATAAGGCCTAGCTACCAGCGAAAGACAAGACAATGGATTTTTTACTACCACTATACAAGCAGGACTGGAACATGCCAAAGTTTGTGATCTCATGGAGGCTGATGGTAGGGGTTGGGATATTGACCTTGTTCTAACCCGTTCAATTCGCGGGACAAGGACTTAATCTTACGAATCCTTGTATCAATCAACACAATAGAAGACTTGTGGTATTGGGTGTATGATATTGATGAGAAAGGTAATTTTTCGGTCAAGAGCTGCTATAGAGACGTACAGGGAGAGCTCTCAACACATAATTCAAGTATTTGGCGGAAAATCTAGGCCTTAAAGGTACCCCCAAGGTAAAAAATTTTATGCGGAGGATTCTTCTCGGGTGTCACCTCTGTTGAGGATGAAAATATCAAATATATTAGTCGATATATCTCAGATATGTCAGATGCTCGGTGATCTTGACGCGATATCGGCGATGTAGATATATTGGTTTTGAATGATATATCGTGGAAATATCAGTCTGTAGCGTTAGTTGATTTTTCGATAAAATATCTAAGACATATCGAGATATATCGGAGATATATTGGGATATATCGGGATATATTGAAGATATATTTAAATGGCCAGATTTGAAATCACGAAACGTCCCGACGGTTATAGATTGATCGCTGATAATTTAATTTAGATATATCGATATTCGTAGCAAAATATCTATGAATATATCTAGATATATCGATATATCATGAAAATCTAGTATCGATATATCAGATTTGAAGCAGATATTTTTTAAATGCATTTACTCTGACAAATGGGTTAACCATAAAACATGTAAACATCAATCCAATGTATCAAAGATGCCATATTGCAGAGGAAACAGATCTTCACATCCTTTTTGAATGTCAAATTGCGAAAACTAGTTGGTGGATATCACAACTCCACATCTCTAACTATGGGGCGTCATCTGCCTAAGAATGGATAAACTCTTTCCTCACTAAAAACTCTCTGGACAAGTGTGCATTATTTGTTATGATTTGTTGGCAGCTTTGGTATCATAGAAATAAGTGGGTATGGAACCAATAACCTATATCAACACATTAGCTAAGCAATGCATCAGGACAACTGCTGCATCAAGTGAAAATGGCTCAAATCAGCACACCAAACAAGTGTCTAGAACAGAATTTGGCCTAGGATGGAGATGTGGCATGGACCAAGCCCTTGATGGGCTAGGTGAAGGCTAATGTAGGTGCTGCCATATTCTAAAATCAAAGGAGAATAGGGACAGGTTGCATTGTTAGAGATTCAGCGGGTGCCATGATCATGGCTCACACAATGAACATCATGGCTCGCACAATGAACATCATGGGGGCTTATCCGGTCCTAGAGGCTGAAGCGTGAGTTTAAAGAAACTGCTTGGCTCAAAGGCAGGGTTGATAATCATCGTGAGACAGATTCGGCACAAGTTATAGCAACCCTGAATGATACCCCCAAACAATCATTGTTTTCATTTAATAATTGATGACTGTAAGCATCTTTTCCATCTTTTCCGATCTTTCAAACAAGTGCAAATTCATTTTATCAGGCGATCTGCGAATGGAGTAGCTCATGTACTTACACAAAGGATGCTCATTCTTTGTCAAGTCCTAAGGAGTGGTTCCTTTTCCCTCTAAATTTCATTTTCCATATAATGCTTGTTGATTGTTCTTATTAATAAAAGCATTATCCCATTTCAAAAAAAAAAAAAAAAAATAGTAATATATCAATAAAAATATAGATACCAAATAGCTAAAAATCATAAAGAATTAAACAACACATAAGTTAATAATATAATAAATTGACTTAAAACCTATAAATTTGATAATAATATAGTTATTAAAATATATGACTCCCGTTTTATATCATATTGAGAATTTGATAATACTATAATAATTAAAATACTCAACTCTAATTCTGTATTATATTGAAAACCATAATCTAATTTGTTATGTTGATTGAATATGTTTTTCCAATCTTAATTACACACATACAAATGAAACACCCCCAACAAAACGATAAAGAACCAAACGTTATAACATAACAACCACACCAAATAACAAGATAAATAAATCACGAAAAAGGAAAATAGTTTTTTTTAACTTATTCGTTCCACTGTAATACATATACGTGGTTTTCATCGAAGATTTGGGCGGCAAAAACGAATGGATGGATGTATCAATCAATCAATCAATCATATTCTTCCGCGTAAAAAAAAGAAGACTAAAAATAGGTGGAATTCAAGTTTAAGCACCAACCAGTAGTGGGGTTGGGACAGACACCCCAAAATTGAAGTCTACGCCATTTGCCTATGAACCCATGAATAAACATTAAATTAAGAGTTTTGCTCAAAATAACCCTTTTATAAATACAAATATTCATTTTCTGTAATT
Source organism: Tetrastigma voinierianum (assembly GCA_016808115.1). NCBI lineage: Eukaryota > Viridiplantae > Streptophyta > Magnoliopsida > Vitales > Vitaceae > Tetrastigma > Tetrastigma voinierianum. The sequence goes on from JAEQBH010007175.1 coordinate 116,887, forward strand.
TTAATTTTTAAAACTTTTGTTTAAAATGACCCCCATTATGTCACTTAAAAGATATTATAGTTTTTAATTACAGCTTTAATTTAAAAGTAAAACTGTAATTTTTAATTACAGCTTTAGTTTAAAGTAAAACTGTAGCTTTTAAAGCTTTAATTTAAAATGATTAAGTTTTAACTATAACTTTAGTATAAAAATAAAATTACAGTTTTTAACAAAAATTTTAAATGTGAATTAAAATCAATATTTTTTTTTAATTAAAAAAGTCATTTTGACCCAAAACTATAAAATTAAAAGACCTAAATCATTTTCTAAAAAAAAAAAAGAAAAGAAAAGGCGAAGACATGACTAAATCAATAAAATTATCATATCTAATGAGTGGTCAGTTCAGCCCTCCAGGCACTTTGCTGTATCCTAATATGTATGTGGTGGAATCATCCTGGAATTGCAGCTGTTCCATCTGTGACATCAAAAGACAAACACGTGTGGGGCCCTTTAATCCCAGTTTTGGTCCATTTTGGATTTAATAATAATAATAATAATAATCTAAAGGAGTCTTGTCAGCTTTGAACATTTGCATTGGATAAGCCATTTTATTTTATTTTATTTTATTTTTGGAGAGAGAGTATTCAAGAAAAAAAAATTGATAAACAAATTTGTTTTATATTCTGTCCTTAATACATTTGGTCCAATCTCTTTGTTATCACCGTTGAATCCATTCTCA